>CM067625.1:2138642-2411142 GCA_034336685.1 Luscinia luscinia
ACAGAATTCCTTCCCAGTCTCACACCTCTCTTTGTCCCCGGCAGTGGATTTGAAAAGCTGACACAGCAGCTCCTGCAATCCAGGAATTGAGATTTTTGCAACAGAGCAGCTCAGCACCAGTAAAAAAATTCTGCTGCAAGATGTAAAATGTCCCATCCTTTGGTTTTACAACATCCTGCACCTGCCCAGAGGGGCTGCACTGCCTCAGGAGGGGGAGGAGGAGAGGGAGGAAGGGCTGAGCCCAGAGGGGCACCTGGATCTGTTCCCACATTAAACTGGACACAGGCACAAACAATTCCTCTGCAGCAAGGCTCATTTACCATCATCAGATTAACTCCTCTGCAGGGACAGCAGCAGAAACTCACAGGAAGCAACTGCAGCAGGTTTATCTCTGAACTCCATAGAGAAAAATCCCTCTCCAGGCAAAATTGTCTTTGGAGACAGCCCCACACAGCCCCTCCTTCCTGCTCCCTCCACGCCCTGCCCTCTGCCACTCCCACACATTTTCCCCTTCATTTCTCTCTATTAAGGCACTAATTGATTGACCAGATCAGGAGAGCCCAGATCTGTCCCCGGGGACTCTCCTGCATTCTCAGCTATGACTGCACACTGGATTGGGGTGGGCACAGCTCTAAACCTCAGGGGCTGGGCTGGGGAAACGTGTCCCATCCCACTCATGTCCCTGTGCTCTCTCCTGCTCCAGCCAGCCCTGATCTGCCCTTTCTCTCACTGAATCCCCTCCCCAGCCAGCCCCAAATGCAACCCCCCACAGCTGGATGTGGTCCCTGCTCCATTTTCCAGGGAATGAAGTGTCCTTTGGTGCCTGAGGGTGCAGCTCAGGCCTCGGGGGTCCCTGCTGTCCCTGGCCTGTCCCTGCACATCCCTCACTCCTTGCACAGGGTGCTGTTGGATTTTTGGCCATTCCTACTCACCCATCAAAGATCATAATCCCCAGGATATCCCTCCTCCCCAGCAAAAGAGCCTGGAGAAAGGAAAAGGTTCCCCAAACCCAGAAAGCACAAAGAGCTGCTGAGCTGCTCCTCCCCAGGACCTGCCCAGTCCTGCAGAGCCATCCCAACAGTGAGAGGTGAGAGCTCTGACAGCATCTCCCCACTGGAATTCTGCTCCTCCCACTCCTGCAAGCAGCTGTGTCCATCCCCAAATGCCCAGGGACTCGTGCTGGGTGATCTCTGCTGGATGAACAGCTGAGGGATGGTCCAGCACTGGCCCCTCATGCCACACAGAGCCCCAGATATCCTGCCTGCAATTCCTGCACCTCCGAGGGGCAGCACTGACCAGCAGCTTTGGCTCTCAGCTGCTCATGCTACAAAGTGCTGACTTTTCCAAATGAGCTCAGCAGTGCTTGGGCACAGAATTTCTCCTGCACCCAATGCAGATGCAGCCCTGTTTTTTAACAACCCACTTGTCCTGACTTCCCAAAACATTCCAGCCAACCCAGAGAGGTTCATTTCATTAAAAACCTGTCATCCAGGGCTGCTGCTGAGCCCCAGGGCCTGGAGCTCCTCCAAATTCCATCCTGCAGGAAGTCTTTAACACTGGAGCCTGGAGGTCTTTGCCCTTAGAAATGAGCTTGGCAAAGATCTCCCAGCATGAGGAGGCTGGAGGGAGAGGGGGAGGCACTTTCTGGATGCCCACATGGCTTCTCTTTCCAGTGGGACTGATTTCAGAAGCTCTGGGGGGAGGATTCCTGGTGGCACTGCCCAGCCAGGTGTCCCTTTTGTCCCATCCTTGTCCCCCAGCACTGGGCACAGCCTTGTGGGCACCATTCCCTCCTTAAAATCCCTCCCTGGGAGTGACTGCAGGACTACAGGGCCCTGCCAGGAATCCAGGCTCAGCCCCTGCCATTCACTCCAGAAAATGTGGAAATGGCACATGAGGGGGAAATGGGAAACAGCCAAGCCCTGACTCCCAGAAAGGCTTGGTTTGCCCCAGGAATCCTGCTGGAGAGGATGCAGGGGCAGAAGTGCTCAGGGATGAGGTGACAGGGTAAAGCCAGGGAGCAATGGCCAAAGGGAGCCATTCCCTGAATGACACTTCCATGATTTTTCTTTGGGAAAAAGCTGCAGAGACCTTGTACTCAGACCCCAGAGGAAAAGCAACCAGAGCTCTCCAAGGGCTCAGACATGCAGGAAAGTGCTGAGCAAAGAGGAGGCAAAGCCCATAACTGCTGTTTTCCAAGGCCATGGAGCACGTGTGGAATTCTCTGCTGCCTGAAGGAGCCCCCAGGGCTGTCCCTGCCCATTCTGGGCTCCCAGCTGGAGCCTCTGCTCCCTTTTCCCAGTGCCTCCACAGCCAGGGAGGCACCAGGGCCATGTCCCTGTGCAAGCTGATCCCAGGAACCCTGCTGCTCTGAACCCAGGCACAATCCCTTCTCCTGACCTCCTTCCAGGCACTTGCAGAGGTGGGAGGGTCACTGGGTTAAACTGTGAGAGGAATTTTCAGGCAGGCTCCAGACTTCTCTGCTCCCCATCCAAGAGCTCAGCTCACAAACCTGATTTTCCCACGAGGATTTTGGCTTCTTGAGCAGCTCCTGAGGGGCTGGAATTTTGGAAGGCTCAGTGGGATGGGATGGGATGGGATGGGATGGGATGGGATGGGATGGGATGGGGCACCCTCCTCTCCCTCCCAGGCTGGCATGAGGAGCAGTGGAGGCAATAAAACATCCCTGGCTCCCAGTCCTGCCCCTCCTGGTGCCATTTACTCTCCCCAAACCATGGGGGCTTCACCAGCACCAAACTCCTGCTTTGACCACCAAATCCTGGAATGCAGAGCAGAATTTTCAGTGTTATTCCTGCCCCATCCCAGGAGGCCAGGAAAAAGTTTTAAGAAGCATTTAAAAATACTCTTCCAAAGCTCCACCCAATTCAGTCTGGACTGGGCTGGAGGGTTGTAAAAGAAGGCAGAAATTCTCATTTCCAGGTTTGGCTCTTTTGCTTCATTAAACTTGGGAACAGCCAAAGTCTCGGAGCAGAGGCTGTGGGGGATGGTCAGTGGAAGGAGCTGGAATCCCACAGGAAGCCACACATTTGATCCCCTGGCTGCAAACGTGCAGCTCTGTGTTCTGGGGATGTTTGATCCTGCCAGGACAGCCTGGACTCTTTTCCTGGAAGCTCCAACTGTTTAAAGCCTCACTGCAGGGCAGGCACGAAGCAGCTCCCAGGCTGGATCTGTGTCCTTCCAGCAGGAGCAAAGCCAGGGCAGCACCTGGGGCAGAACTTTCCCTGGCACAACACAGGCTGTCCTGAGCTCAGCCCTGAGCTCGGCAGGAGCCCCAGTGGGCCCTGAGCTGCCCAGCACATTCCCTGTGTGTGGCACAAGCCCTGCACAGCCAAGGGACACTGAGGGACACATCTTGGGAGCAGCCAGGGCCTTCAAGGTGCCCAACTCAAAAGATTCCTGCAGAAAAACCTTTTCTCTTCCAAAAGTGAATTGCAGACTCCCAAAGGTGTTGTGTGACTCTCAGGGTGCTTTGCTGTGTCCAGCTGCATCCATCCACAGGAACACAGGGCTGGGCTGGACACATTCCCTCCTTCTTCCACAGCCTGGCAAGGTGGACTCAACACCCTTTCCACAGTCATTCCCACTCGGTAAAACATCCTGTGCTCCTCAACAAACCCACCCTGGAAGCTGCTGAAGTGGCCATTACAGCAATGCTCACTTACCTGCCAGAATATGCTGTCTATTGTGTTCCCCAGGAAGCCATCCCTGCCCTCTGACGACACCAGCTTAGGTCCCAGAATGGTCATAAACTCATCAAAATCCACCTGGCCATCCCCTGGAATGAGAGGAAAAGGGAAGAGATTCAGAAATCAGGGAGAAGGTTGGATTGGAAGGGACTTTTAGAGGCCCTGATGTGAACAGCTCCCACTGTCCCAGCTGCTCCCAGCCCTGCCCAGCCTGGCCCTGGGCACTGCCAGGGATCCAGGGGCAGCCACAGCTGCTCTGAAATCTGTGTCAGGCCTGCCCACCCTCACTATTATCAATTAATTACCCTGAGAGGCCAGCCTGCCCCTCTGGACCTGGGAAACCTCCACAGCAGCTTCCCAGTGCCCACAGACCCCAATGCTTTGCTGTGCCAGGAATGGCCCAGTGCCCAGCTGGCCCAGGGACAGAATCAGCCCCTGCAGGGAGGGGACACCCATTCCCCACCCCAGGGAGCACAGGCACCTCCCAAAAGGCCATTCTGGCAGGGGGACACGAGCCAGCTGGGAGGGAGGGAGGGAGGGAGGGCTGGGGGAGGCCAGGGCTGTCCCTCTCAGGCTCTGCACAAGTTTTACAGGGCCAGCCCCGGGCTCCAGAGGGAGGAGAGCAGGCAGAGCTGGGCCAGGAAATCCCAGTCCCAGACCCAGCAGGGCCAGGAAATCCCAGACCCAGCTGGGCCAGGAAATCCCAGCAGGGCCAGAATATCCCAGTCCCAGCAGGGCCAGGCTGTCCCAGACTCAGCAGGGCCAGGCTCACAGACCCAGCAGGGCCAGGCTCACAGACCCAGCAGGGCCAGGCTATCCCAGCCCCAGCAGGGCCAGGCTCACAGACCCAGCAGGGCCAGGAATATCCCAGACCCAGCAGGGCCAGAATATCCCAGACCCAGCAGGGCCAGGCTCACAGCCCCAGCAGGGCCAGGAAATCCCAGACCCAGCAGGGCCAGGCTCACAGTCCCAGCAGGGCCAGGATATCCCAGACTCAGCAGGGCCAGAAAATCCCAGACCCAGCAGGGCCAGGAAATCCCAGACTCAGCAGGGCCAGGAAATCCCAGACCCAGCAGGGCCAGGATATCCCAGTCCCAGCAGGGCCAGGCTCACAGTCCCAGCAGGGCCAGGCTCACAGACCCAGCAGGGCCAGGAAATCCCAGTCCCAGCAGGGCCAGAATATCCCAGACCCAGCAGGGCCAGGCTCACAGCCCCAGCAGGGCCAGGATATCACAGCCCAGCAGGGCCAGGATATCCCAGACCCAGCAGGGCCAGGCTCACAGACCCAGCAGGGCCAGGCTCACAGACTCAGCAGGGCCAGGAAATCCCAGACCCAGCAGGGCCAGGAAATCCCCAGCCCCAGCAGGGCCAGGATATCACAGTCCCAGCAGGGCCAGGCTCACAGTCCCAGCAGACATTTCTGCCCAGCTGCCCAGCATCCCTGTGTGTGCCCAGCATGCAGAGCAGGCAGTGCAGGCACAGCCCCAGTGCCACCAGCAGGGACAGGTGACAGCTCCTGCCACGATGAGCCCAGCTGAGCAGTGCTGAGAGTGGCTCCTGCTCTGAACGAGGCACGGGGCTCTTTGGAGGGAGTTTGTAGCAAATGCCACTTTTCCCTCCACAAAAAAGGGATATTCATGCCTGCTGAGGGATCTTAAAAATGCCAGTCTGTCTGAGCAGTTCAATGCCTGATCTCCTGAGAATGCTTAACCTAATCTTGTGGAAAATCTCCTTCATTGATCAGGCCGTGGACATCTCCTCCTCCGTGTTACTGAACTGATGGGGTGCATAAATCAGGCCAGTGTGGGCTCAGAGCCAGCCCCTGCAGGATCTGGGGCTGTTTTACTCCCTTTCAGCTGGGAGTGACCACATCCAGCCCTCCCTGGTGCTGCTGTTGTAAGTCAGCAGTGGGAGCAGTGTCCCAGACCCTGAGACTGCAGCACATCAATGCCAGGGCCAGGACTGAACCACAGTGGTGCCACAGCCAGGCTGTGTGCCAGCTGTGCCACGTGTGGCACCACCTCTGCTACCTGTGCTTCTTACCACACTTGGGCTTTGTGTCACACCTGGGCTTTGTCACACCTGGGCTTTGTCACACCTGGGCTTCTTATCACACCTGTGCTTCCTATCAAACCTATGCTTCCTATCACACCTGTGCTTCGTGTCACACCTGGGCTTCTTGTCACACCTGTGTTTTGTGTCACACCTCGGCTTCTTATCACACCTGTGCTTCCTATTAAACCTATGCTTCCTATCACACCTGTGCTTCTTACCACACCTGGGCTTCTTTTCACACCTGGGCTTTGTGTCACACCTGTGCTATGTGTCACACCTCTGCTTCTTGTCACACCTGGACTTCTTATCAAAACCATCCTTATCACACCTATGCTTCCTATCACACCTGTGCTTCTAACCACACCTGTACTTCTTGTCACACCTGTGATTCTTGTCACACCTGTGAGTCTTGTCACACCTGTGCTGTGTGTAACACCGGTGCCTCCTGTCACACCTCGTAAGTGTGATCCGAGCAGGTGCACAGTTCATCACAATCTCCCATGTATTTATCTCCACACAAACGTGTGGGAAACTCAGCACAGCCCGGGCACAGGCTCAGCACAGCCCGGGCACAAACTCGGCACAGCCCGGGCACAAACTCGGCACAGCCCGGGCACAAGCTCGGCACAGCCCGGGCACAAACTCGGCACAGCCCGGGCACAAACTCGGCACAGCCCGGGCACAAACTCGGCACAGCCCAGCACAGGCTCGGCACAGCCCGGGCACAAACTCGGCACAGCCCGGGCACAAACTCGGCACAGCCCGGGCACAAACTCGGCACAGCCCGGGCACAGGCTCGGCACAGCCCGGGCACAAACTCGGCACAGCCCGGGCACACAAACTCGGCACAGCCCGGGCACAAACTCGGCACAGCCCGGGCACAAACTCAGCACAGCCGGGCACAGGCTCAGCACAGCCCAGCACAAACTCGGCACAGCCCGGGCACAGGCTCAGCACAGCCCAGCACAAACTCGGCACAGCCCGGGCACAAACTCGGCACAGCCCCGGCACAAACTCGGCACAGCCCGGGCACAAACTCGGCACAGCCCCGGCACAAACTCGGCACAGCCCGGGCACAAACTCGGCACAGCCCCGGCACAAACTCGGCACAGCCCGGGCACAAACTCGGCACAGCCCGGGCACAAACTTGGCACAGCCTGGCACAAACTCGGCACAGCCCGGGCACAAACTCGGCACAGCCCGGGCACAGGCTCAGCACAGCCCGGGCACAAACTCGGCACAGCCCGGGCACAAACTCGGCACAGCCCCGGCACAAACTCGGCACAGCCCGGGCACAAACTCGGCACAGCCCCGGCACAAACTCGGCACAGCCCGGGCACAGGCGCGGCACAGCCCGGGCACAGGCTCAGCACAGCCCGGGCACAAACTCGGCACAGCCCGGGCACAAACTCGGCACAGCCCGGGCACAGGCTCGGCACAGCACAGGCACAGGCTCAGCACAGCCCGGGCACAAGCTCGGCACAGCCCGGGCACAAATTCAGCACAGCCCGGGCACAGGCGCGGCACAGCCCGGGCACAGGCTCGGCACAGCCCGGGCACAAACTCGGCACAGCCCGGGCACAAACTCGGCACAGCCCCGGCACAAACTCGGCACAGCCCGGGCACAGGCGCGGCACAGCCCGGGCACAGGCTCAGCACAGCCCGGGCACAAACTCGGCACAGCCCGGGCACAAACTCGGCACAGCCCGGGCACAGGCTCGGCACAGCACAGGCACAGGCTCAGCACAGCCCGGGCACAAGCTCGGCACAGCCCGGGCACAAATTCAGCACAGCCCAGCACAAACTCGGCACAGCCCGGGCACAGGCGCGGCACAGCCCGGGCACAGGCTTCGGCACAGCCCGGGCACAAACTCGGCACAGCCCGGGCACAAACTTGGCACAGCCCAGCACAGGCTCGGCACAGCCCGGGCACAGGCGCGGCACAGCCCGGGCACAGGCGCCGGCACAGCCCGGGCACAAACTCGGCACAGCCCGGGCACAAACTTGGCACAGCCCAGCACAAACTCGGCACAGCCCGGGCACAGGCGCCGGCACAGCCCGGGCACAAACTCGGCACAGCCCGGGCACAAACTTGGCACAGCCCAGCACAGGCTCGGCACAGCCCAGCACAAACTCGGCACAGCCCGGGCACAGGCTCAGCACAGCCCAGCACAAACTCGGCACAGCCCGGGCACAAGCTCGGCACAGCCCGGGCACAAATTCAGCACAGCCCAGCACAAACTCGGCACAGCCCGGGCACAAATTCAGCACAGCCCAGCACAAACTCGGCACAGCCCGGGCACAGGCTCGGCACAGCCCGGGCACAGGCTCGGCACAGCCCGGGCACAGGCTCGGCACAGCCCGGGCACAAACTCGGCACAGCCCGGGCACAAACTCGGCACAGCCCGGGCACAGGCTCAGCACAGCCCCGGCACAAACTCGGCACAGCCCGGGCACAGGCTCGGCACAGCCCGGGCACAAACTCGGCACAGCCCGGGCACAGGCTCGGCACAGCCCGGGCACAGGCTCGGCACAGCCCGGCACAGGATCAGCACAGCCCGGGCACAAGCTCGGCACAGCCCGGGCACAAATTCAGCACAGCCCGGGCACAGGCTCGGCACAGCCCGGGCACAGGCTCGGCACAGCCCGGGCACAGGCTCGGCACAGCCCGGGCACAAGCTCGGCACAGCCCGGGCACAGGCTCGGCACAGCCCGGCACAAACTCGGCACAGCCCGGGCACAAACTCGGCACAGCCCGGGCACAAACTCGGCACAGCCCGGGCACAGGCTCGGCACAGCCCGGGCACAGGCTCGGCACAGCCCGGGCACAAACTCGGCACAGCCCGGGCACAGGCTCGGCACAGCCCGGGCACAGGCTCGGCACAGCCCGGGCACAGGCTCAGCACAGCCCGGGCACAAACTCGGCACAGCCCGGGCACAGGCTCGGCACAGCCCCGGCACAGGCTCGGCACAGCCCGGGCACAAACTTGGCACAGCCCGGGCACAGGCTCGGCACAGCCCGGGCACAGGCTCGGCACAGCCCGGCACAGGCTCAGCACAGCCCGGGCACAAACTCGGCACAGCCCGGGCACAAACTCGGCACAGCCCGGGCACAGGCGCGGCACAGCCCGGGCACAGGCTCGGCACAGCCCGGGCACAAACTCGGCACAGCCCGGGCACAAACTTGGCACAGCCCAGCACAGGCTCGGCACAGCCCGGGCACAGGCGCGGCACAGCCCGGGCACAGGCGCGGCACAGCCCGGGCACAAACTCGGCACAGCCCGGGCACAAACTTGGCACAGCCCAGCACAAACTCGGCACAGCCCGGGCACAGGCGCGGCACAGCCCGGGCACAAACTCGGCACAGCCCGGGCACAAACTTGGCACAGCCCAGCACAGGCTCGGCACAGCCCAGCACAAACTCGGCACAGCCCGGGCACAGGCTCAGCACAGCCCAGCACAAACTCGGCACAGCCCGGGCACAAGCTCGGCACAGCCCGGGCACAAATTCAGCACAGCCCAGCACAAACTCGGCACAGCCCGGGCACAAATTCAGCACAGCCCAGCACAAACTCGGCACAGCCCGGGCACAGGCTCGGCACAGCCCGGGCACAGGCTCGGCACAGCCCGGGCACAGGCTCGGCACAGCCCGGGCACAAACTCGGCACAGCCCGGGCACAAACTCGGCACAGCCCGGGCACAGGCTCAGCACAGCCCCGGCACAAACTCGGCACAGCCCGGGCACAGGCTCGGCACAGCCCGGGCACAAACTCGGCACAGCCCGGGCACAGGCTCGGCACAGCCCGGGCACAGGCTCGGCACAGCCCGGGCACAGGATCAGCACAGCCCGGGCACAAGCTCGGCACAGCCCGGGCACAAATTCAGCACAGCCCGGGCACAGGCTCGGCACAGCCCGGGCACAGGCTCGGCACAGCCCGGGCACAGGCTCGGCACAGCCCGGGCACAGCAAGCTCGGCACAGCCCGGGCACAAACTCGGCACAGCCCGGGCACAAACTCGGCACAGCCCGGGCACAAACTCGGCACAGCCCGGGCACAGGCTCGGCACAGCCCGGGCACAGGCTCGGCACAGCCCGGGCACAAACTCGGCACAGCCCGGGCACAGGCTCGGCACAGCCCGGGCACAGGCTCGGCACAGCCCGGGCACAGGCTCAGCACAGCCCGGGCACAAACTCGGCACAGCCCGGGCACAGGCTCGGCACAGCCCCGGCACAGGCTCGGCACAGCCCGGGCACAAACTTGGCACAGCCCGGGCACAGGCTCGGCACAGCCCGGGCACAGGTTGGCACAGCCCGGGCACAGGCTCAGCACAGCCCGGGCACAAACTCGGCACAGCCCGGCACAGGCTCGGCACAGCCCAGCACAGGCTCGGCACAGCCCGGGCACAAACTTGGCACAGCCCGGGCACAGGCTCGGCACAGCCCGGGCACAGGCTCGGCACAGCCCGGGCACAGGCTCAGCACAGCCCGGGCACAAACTCGGCACAGCCCGGGCACAAACTCGGCACAGCCCGGGCACAAACTCGGCACAGCCCGGGCACAAATTCAGCACAGCCCGGGCACAAACTCGGCACAGTCCGAGCCCCGTACTGGGATCTCCGGCCGCAGCAGATCCGGCATTTCTGGGAGGGACCGTCCCGGGATGGGGCTCAAAGCGAAGCCCGCAGGGAGTCTGTAACGCACCCAGTCCCCGCCGCGCTGCTAAAGCCGCTCTCTGCAGGCCCGAGCTCATTTCTGGGACAGTGTATGCGGTACGGAGCGCGCTCTCCATCGCCCGGAGAACCGTTCTTCAGACATTTCTGGCCGGGGAGCACCGCGGGCTGCCTCGCTGGCGGCACCGGCTCGCCGGGCGGTAACGCGAGGTGACAGCGGCTCCGGGCGATGCGCAGCGCGGCACTGCGCTCCAGGCACCGACAGCAGCGAATCCGCGCGCTGCCGTGCACATCGCCGTGCTTTGGCATGCTAATTTCCTTAAATTAGCCAGATTAACAAGAAACAATTTGCATTTTAAAGAGATGCTGTACCTGCCCCCGCATACATTTGGCTGTGCCCGTGTGACCCCGGGCACGGATTGCTCGGCTCGGGTTCTCTCCAATGTCACTCCACCCTCAGGGGACAGGCGGGACTCGGTCCCACACGCGATTCCGAAAAAAGGAGGCCAGGACTGCTGGGCTCTGACTTTGTACAAGACTTCGGGCAGCCCCTTGCTCGTGACTTCCCTGTGCCTGGTATCATCACTAACTTCCCAGGCTTTAATTATCAGCTTAATGACAGCATTTTCCACAACCTCCGAAGAAAGATGCCATTGAAAAATGCATTATCCCCTAATTGAGTTCTATTTCAATTAAAACTCTTAACTAGCAAGGCAACTAGACCCCACTTTTGCCTGGTAAAAATATCCCTTTAACATTCATGTGAAGCTGCAGAAAACAAACCTTCCCTGCCATCAGCACTCATGAGACTGCAGCATCATTTCATCAAAAGAGAGAAATCACGGGTTTGCATGAAAATTCCTTTTGACAGCCACGAGAGAAATGTTATAAAATCCAACACCAAAGCCTGCACAGGGCTGCTCTGCACAGCCAGGGCACCACCAAAGCCCAGTTTTCACATTCCAGCCTGGGAGCAGTGTGGAATTTGGGTTTGGCACAGGCAAGAGCCGCCGTCCTGCTCCTTCCCATGGCCAGCACACAGTGTGGGAGCTGCTGGGGATCGAGCCCTGGAACCAAATCCGACCCTCCCATCCTTGTGCTGCAGATGTGCTGCTCTGCCCAGGACCCTCGGGATTCCCAGCCACGTGTGGATTACCCACAAACTCACTCAGAGCTGGTTTGAGGCCGGGGAGAAAGGAGGAAAAGGCTGGGCAGACAGCTCGTGTGCTGTCTGTTCTCCCTCACCTTCATCCTGCAGTCCCTGAAACCAGCAGGGCTCACAGGAACCCCAAACCCCTGTGAGATGGGTGCTGGTCACACCCTCCCCTCCTCTGCCTCCAGGCTCCCACTGAGGACCGAGCACAGCTCAGGAGAAGCCCTGGGAAGGGCACAGGAGGAGCAGGGTGTGTCCCCTGCCCCGGGACAGCCCCAGGACACTCCCCCTGTCCCTGCCCCCAGGCACAAACGCAGCTTTTTATAAACTCGGGTCGGGCTGAGCCCCCTGGCTCCATGGGGACTGAGCAGGGAAGGGTAAATGGCTGTTCCCGAGGATTTCAGAGCTTCTTTCCATCTTAATGATTCAATGATTCAATGATTCCAAGGTACACACATTCCCAGAGCTTGTTTACAAACTGGGAGAGCAGGGAAACTTACTGGCACGGTGGGGTGGGGTCTGCTGGGAAACCTTGGGAATGGTGGTGAGGGGTCTGTTGGGACACAGAAACCTTGGGAATGGTGGTGAGGGGTCTGTTGGGACAGGGAAACCTTGGGAATGGTGGTGAGGGGTCTGTTGGGACAGGGAAACCTTGGGAATGGTGGTGAGGGGTCTGTTGGGACAGGGAAACCTTGGGAATGGTGGTGAGGGGCTGCTGGGACAGGGAAACCTTGGGAATGGTGGTGAGGGGTCTGTTGGGACACGGAAACCTTGGGAATGGGGGTGAGGGGCTGCTGGGACAGGGCAGCCTGGCAGGTGGCCAGGGGGCGAGGACAGACGGTTTCAGACAGGATTCCAGCCCGTCCCTGAGCTGCACTCAGCAGCAAAGGATGGGTCACTGCCTGCGTGGGTGATCTCAGCAGAACAGAGCTGAGCTTAAGCACTGGTTTAAAGCCACCTAAAGCACTCCTTGATTTCCTGCCCGCAGTGCCGTCACATCTCCCTCCTGTAAAGCTCTGTGCAAATCCTGGCATTAATGTCACCGAGTCACCTGGGGGCACCCAGGCTGTGGCTGAGCCTCATGACTCAGGCAATGACTCAGAACCTCTCTGGCCACCGCAGCAGAGCCAAACCAGACCAGCTCATCATCCCAGGCCCTCAGCTGGGTGAGAAGAGCTTCCAGGTGCCCACAGAGGTTTGCTCCCTGCAGGACTGTCAGTCCTGCCAGAAGGCAGCGACAGTAACAAGGAATGGCAGCGGGGGGGGGGGACCTGGCTCCTTGTCCCATGGTGGGGAGAGGATGCTGGAGGCACCAAGCAACACCTCTGGGTTCTCTGGAACCTTTCCAGTGCCACAGACCCCACATGGCCAGCAGGGACTTGCCACAGCTCCCCCTCACTGCTCATTCGTGGGTGCAGAGAGACCTTGGGGATAATTCCAGCTTGAGGAGCCCCAGCATCAGCATTTGCCACATGTGAGCTCAGTCTGTCTGCACCACAGCCCTCCAGGGAGCAGACTTTGGGATGGACACCATCTCAGAGGAGATGAAAGAGCCTCCAGCCCTTTGGAAAGGGGATTTACTCTCCTAAGCTACTTCCCTTCAGCACCAATTCTCCTCCAGGCTCTGATCCCACATCCCCAGCACCGAGAGGTTCCAGGTGCCATCAGCTGCTCCTGCTGGCTCTGCACTGGTCTATAAGAGCTTTCCCACCCTGTCCCTAAGCTTTGAGCTCCAGACAAAGCATTTCATCTTCTCTCAGCCCTTCACTACGGGGAGCAGGGAGAGCTGGATCTGCTGGAGGTGAGCAGCAGCAACCAGAGAGCCAGAGCTGTGCAGTCACCCTGCCAGGACACCAGCAGCCCAAACACCCCCAGCCCAAACCACCTCCTGTGCTCCACCTCACCTTTCCCAGTGTGTTGGGTTGGTGTGGGCAGAAATGTGAATTCTGTCCCATCTGCTGCAGCCGGGTGGGGCAGTGACCCTGATCTCCTGGCACATATTATCTGCTAATGGGCCAGCTTTAAACCAGCTGGGCAATCATCTTTATCTTTCCACAGCCCATCCTCCCTCCAGGAGATATCATCTGCTGCTGGCCCATTCAGTCCCAGTGCATGACTGATAAAATTACATCATCCCACTGGGAGATGCTCCAGCCAGGGGAGCAGCCAAGCCTTTCCCACCCAGATAAAAACTGAGATTTTGGACACCAAGGTACCTTCTTTCCACTGCATTCCAGAGGAAAGCCAGACCTTTGCACATCATCCCTGGAGCTTCAGAGGAAACTGCACCTTCTCCAGGAGCACTGCTCCAGCTGAACCACATCTGCCCCTGCAGGAGGATGCAGCCACCATTGAATGGGACTGCTGCCAGCACCCTGACTGACTGACGGGTGTCAGCTTGGATTCTGACTCGGGCAGTGTTTGGGATTGTTCTTTGTAATACTGCATTTCTATTTTAATTTTCCTAGTAAAGAACTGTTATTCCTAATTCCCATATCTTTGCCTGAGAGCCCCTTAATTTCAAAATTATAATAATAATTTGGGCGAGGGGGTTTACATTCTCCATTTCAAAGAGAAGCTCCTGCCTTTATTGGCAGACACCTGTCCTCCAAACCAGGACCCCCTGGTGCTGGTCCCACAAGATCCACCCTCAGAAGTCTGCCCAGGTTGGAAATGGCAGGCAGGGAGAGCAGGGCTCCTCATCCCAGAGCAGCAGCAGCTCCTGCCCGAGCTCCCATGCTTTGAGGGAGCAAAAGGAGCAGGGGGTGACCCCATCCCATCCCCATCCCCATGGGACAGCCCCACCCTCAGCCCTCAGGAGAGACACTCCCTTGGAGGGTAGAATTAAATCTTCATTGGGCTGGAGAGAAGCAGAGCTGGAGAGGGGAAGTGGAGGGGAAAACATGCCTGGAAATTTAGAGGACAAAGAGAAACGAGGAGGGGAAAACATTCCTGGAAATGAGAGGGGGAAACATTCCTGGAAATGAGAGGGGGGAAAAGGGAAATGAGGGGGGAAAGGGAAGTGAGGAGGACAAAACATTCGTGGAAATAAGAGGGGGAAAATGGAAATTATAGAGGAAAAAGGGAAATGAGGTGGGAAAGGGAAATGAGGGGATGGGAAGGGAAATTAAAAGGAGCAAACATTCCTGGAAATGAGAGGGAAAAGGAAATGGGGAAGGGAAATTATAGAGGAAAAAGGGAAATCAGAGGGGAAGAAGGAAATGAGAAAGGAAAAGGGAAATGAGGAAGGGAAAGGAAATGAGAGGGGAAAACATTCCTGGAAACGAGAGGGGGAAAAGGGAAATGAGAGGAGGAAAAGGAAATGAGAGGGAGAAAAGGGAAATGAGAGGGAGAAAAGGGAAATGAGAGGGGAAAAGGGAAATGAGAGGGGAAAAGGAAATGAGAGGTGGAAAGGGAAATGAGAGGGAAAACATTCCTGGATTGCATCACCTCCTGCACCCCGGGCAGAACGGACTGGGAAGGTTTTCACAGCCCAGTGCATCACACCGGCTGCACAATGCGCCCTGATTGCTCCCTCAATGAGCCTTTTCCCGGCCATTCTCAGGATAATCAGGCCCCTGGGCGTTCCCAGAGGCCCGAGCCAGGATGAGGATGAGGATGAGGATGTGCGGTGGTTCAGTGCTGATCAGCATCCTCACTCCTCCTGCCTGTGACCTGGGCGAGCAGCGAGTGGGATATTTATTTAACGAGCTGGTTTGTGGCCGGAGCACTCAAGCCCTGTTTATTTTCACTCTGCAGCAGCTCCCTGCAGTGCCCACCGGCCCGGGCACGGCTGGCACAGGCTGAGGCACAGGCTGAGCAGCGAACAGCTCCAGCCACAGGACATTTCCCAGACAAGGCTTTTGGTTTCAAAGACTCGGAGGTCAGAGCCTCTCAGCAGCCTGACCCCTCGCCCAGCACAAGGCAGAGAATGTCTTCCTAATTACAGCCTCAGTGCAGAGCTACAACGGGAACAGGGAAAGTCTGGCACTAAACTTTGGCCTTGGAGAACAGTTTTAATTCTAGACAGCTCCAGTGGCTTCTGGGAGGAGAGAAACAACTGCCCCCCCTCCCAGCAGAGGAAGGACGTGGATCTGTAGGGATGAATCCAGAGGGGAGCACAGAGCTGGAGCCAGGCTGGGAGAGCTGGGGAATAAAAGGCTCCAGGGAGAGCTCAGAGCCCCTTCCAGTGCCTGAAGGGGCTCCAGGAGAGCTGAAGAGGGACTGGGGACAGGGATGGAGGGACAGGACACAGGGAATGGCTCCCACTGCCAGAGGGCAGGGATGGGTGGGATTTTGGGCAGGAATTGTCCCTGTGAGGGTGGGCAGGGCTGGCACAGGTGCCCAGAGCAGCTGGGGCTGCCCCTGGATCCCTGGCAGTGCCCCAGGCCAGGCTGGGCAGGGCTGGGATGTGGAAGGTGCCCCTGCCATGGAATGAGAGGAGCTCTAAGATCCCCTCCCACCCAAACCAGTCTGGGATCCCATGAAAACTTCCAGGATTGAGGAAATGCTCAGACATCTGCACTGAGCCCCTCTGTCCCTTCAGTGGCTCAGCTCCTGCAGTGCTCAGAGCAGCTGTGTGGATCTGGCTGCTGTGGCTCCATGACAACCACACAGAACAGATCCATGGATTGCCCAGACAACCCCTGGGGAGGGATTTTGGGTTTCCATGGGCTGCAGGGCTCCAGCAGGGTGGAGCAGGGGGTTTGTCCATCCCACACTGAGCTGCAGAGCTCCTCACTCTGGCACACCTTGGCTGGTCCTGCAGGGCAGGGAACAGCTCCACAGGGCTGGTCTGCTTCCCACTGAAAATAAATCTGTGGCTCCCAGTGTCTGCCCAGGGGACAGGGAACCTGCTGGGACCTGTCCCTGCTCCAGCACAAGCACTCAGACAAGGAGGGAAATCCAAGGAAAACAGGACCTGTGTAAGAAATAACTCTCCATCAGACACCTGCCAGCCCCAGGGGAGCTGCAGGATGCTCAGAGACCAGCCCTGTCCCCCATGTCCCCAGGGGAGGGCCCTGCAGGGGCTGTGAGGAGCCCCAGGGACCAGCCCTGTCACCCCTGTCCCCAGGGGAGGGTCCTGCAGGGGCTGTGAGGAGCCCCCAGCCCTCTCTGAGATCCCCTCCCGGGCACCCAAAGCCATTTTCAGGTCTGTGCAGACTCTGGTCCCTGCCCAGCTGTGAGCAGCTGATCCCTCTGGATCAAGAGCAGCAGGAGCACCCCCAGACTGCCCAGGAGTTCCAACAGCTCTGCTGGAAAGGGCAGAGAGCTGTAGGCACACACACCCTGGGGCTGCATTTCAGGAAGAAACAAAACCCATGCACACAAAGCACAGGGCAGGGGGTGCACCCCAGCCCACAGCATGGACGGGCTCCAGGGGGACTGCAGCTCAGTCCTTGGTGCTGTCCCTTCAGCACAGGCAGGCTGGGATTTGATTTGGTATAATTTGATATAATTCAGTGTGATTTGATGAACCTCTTGCTGCTCCTGAGCTGCAGATCTGACAGGCTGCAGCAGCAGCTGTAATTACTCCTCATTTCTGCAGTGAGAACACAAAATGGGATAAAATGTGATAATCCTCATTGTCCAAATGAGAGCAGACATGGAGAGAGTGGCCCCTGTAAACCCAGACAAGTCTCATCAAATCCATCCTGCTGCCCAAAATTCCCAGCTCAGCAACACATTTTAAAGGACAGCCAGGCTGGAATGTGGGTGGATCATTTCTCACTCTGAAAAATCACTCTGAGATCGAAGGACAAAGCCCAAATCCATCATAATCCATCTGCCCCATCCCTGGCAGTGCCCAAGGCCAGGCTGGATGGGACTGGGAGCAACCTGGGATAGTGGAAGGTCCCTGCCCATGGCAGGGGATGGAGTGAGATGATTTTTGAGGTTATTTCCAACCCAAACCTGGGATTCTGGGATTCTCTGATTTCTATGAACTCTGATTTTAACCCAGAAATGGTTCCTGGTTCCCCTCCAGCAGCCTGGACTGTGTTGTACTGAAACACACTTTATATTGAGATATAAAATGAAATATTTTATCCAGCTCTTTTCATGCCGAAGCACAAGGAAAGAGCAGTGAAAATACTCAGGAAAACCCCAAGAACAAAAGTGGGAGAGACAAAAGAAGGAGAGAAGATGTTTGCAGCTTGGGAATGTCAGCACTGTCCCACACAGGGCAGCTCAAGCTGAGCTTGTGGACAGAAGCCAACATTTCATTGATCAGAGCTTGGACAGGATGATCTTGGAAGTCTTTTCCAACCTCACTGATCCTGGGACTTGTCCAGCTTTAATGGGCCTGTGCTCCTGGGATTTGTCCAAGCCTAAGAACAAGGAATCTGCCTGCCCCAGGAGAAAGCTGAGCACTTCATTTCTGAAGGAGAGATTTGCTCTGTGCCAGATGTCCCAGCCCATGTCCTTTGAGCAGTCCCACCTCTGGAGTCCCTGGGGAAGGCACAGACAGCAGGCCAGGGGCCTGGAGGGGCACAGGGACCTGTGGCACCACACAGGCACTGTCCCCTTCCCCTTTCCAAAGAGAAGCTGGGGCATTCTGGGATGTGTCACCTGCAGTGGCAGAACTGGACAGGTGACATCCTTGGCAGCACTGAAAAATCTCAGTTTGAAGTTGTGGAGAGTCCTGGAATCACTGAGGTTGGAAAAGGCCTCCAAGGCCAGCAGGTCCAGCCTTGGGCCAAGTGGCCCCATGGCCACCAAACCACAGCACAAAGCACTTCTGGATGGGTCTGAACACCCACAACAGCCTCGGGCTGCTCTGGCAACAGCCAGGGACGTTTGGGTTGGATGTGGGGAACATTTCTCCATGGAAGGGCTGGTGAGGCACTGACACTGCCCAGAGCCCACCCCTGGAGGTGGCACTTGGGGACACGGGCAGTGGTGGCCCTGGCAGTGCTGGGGTGCTTGGACTCAGTGACCTCAGAGATCTCTTCCAACCTCAGTGATTCCATGACTCTTCCAGAATTTCAAGTTGAGATTCTCCCATTTTTCATTGCTCCATCCCAGAATGTCCCAGAGGTACCAGAAAGGTCCCTGGTGAAACCAGCTCGACTTTTGCATCATCAAAATACTCCCAATTCTCACCCCAATAAATAATTTGGCATCCAGGGGTGGATTAACCCCCCTCTTGTGGTAGCCTGGAGTTGTTTTTCCAGCTGCTCCTCTAATTAGTGCACCAAGTGCTCATTTTGTTCCTCAGATAAAAATCCCAATTAAACAATTTGTGACACTTAAATCACACATTCATCTCTTTTATGGCAAATCCTGCTTAAAGAGGAGGAATCCCAGATAAGGCCACACATTCCATGTGCCATTTCCCAGAGTTTTTATCAGCATTGCTGCCAGTTGGAAGAATTCACAAATAATTTTTTTTTCCACTACAGAAATGTATAAAATATTTCCCTTTCCCTGTGCTGGCAAAACATTCCAGACTGCAGAGAGAAGCACCCTGTCACAGTTTGTGTCCATGAAATGCAGAATTATGGCTGAAAATTAGGGAAATCCATGGGCTAAAGGTCAGGTTTGACCTCTGGGAGTATTTCCAGACCAAAATATTGGCTCCCTACAAGGCACTAGCCCCCAGGGGTGCCCAGGTCCACCACCAACCTCTGTGGGAACAGCCCTACACTTGCAAACAAAGCTCTGGGATAATGGGAATGTCAGAACCCCCAGCCCTCACCTCCCTTCCTGAAGACAAACATTTTTTCCCAGCAAATCCCTTTTCTTTCTGTCCTGTTCTGGCACTTCCCATCCCAGCAGTGCCACAATGTCTCCTGGACTCCACAGAAGGGGAATTCTGGGGATTTATTAGGATTCCTCTGGAAAATATTGCAAAGAGATTCCCATTTTTCTCCATAACTGAGGGGTTTTGTGCCAACTGTATGATTTTCCCTGGGCCAGCTGTGTTTCTTCACCTGGGTGAGGGTTTGTCCCACCTGGCAGAATCCTGGAATGATGGAATAGCTGCAGTTGGGATGACCCAGAGGGACCAGGGAGTCCTGCCCTGCCCAGCCCCCACAGCCCCCAGCCCAGCTGTGGAACAACAGCTGGAGAAGGGATCTGGGTTCAGGGATGCCCAGCCCTGCTGCTCTCCTGCCACAGGGATGGACATTCCCAGGAGATCAGGGCACGCAGAGGGGCTGAGGCAGAGCCACTCCTGCCCTCCTGGGCAGCCTGGCAGTGCCAGCCTGGTGGCATGTCATGTCCCTGGCAGCCCTCAGCAGCCATGGAGGCATCAGGGGTGCCCCTGGGAAGGGCCCCTGGCCAGGGCTGCTGGTGCTCGAGTTCCAGCAGTGCTGCCCCCAACCCCGTTTCTCCTCCCAAAGTGGTGAAACAGGAGCATCCCTCCTGCTGCTCCCATGGAGCTCTGAGAGTGGCACTGGGCAGCTGCACACGGTGGGAGCAGTGTCCCTGTGCCAGCCACTCCCTGTGCCAGCCACTCCCTGTGCCAGCCACTCCCTGTGCCACTGCCTGTGCCACTCCCTGTGCCAGCCACTCCCTGTGCCACTCCCTGTGCCACTCCCTGTGACAGCCACTCCCTGTGCCACTCCCTGTGCCATTGATTCCCTGTGCCACTCCCTGTGCCACTCCCTGTGCCACTCCCTGTGCCACTCCCTGTGCCACTCCTGTGCCACTCATTCCCTGTGCCACTCATTCCTTGTGCCAGCCACTCCCTGTGCCACTCCCTGTGCCAGCCACTCCCTGTTCCACTCATTCCCTGTGCCACTCCCTGTGCCACTCCCTGTGCCACTCATTCCCTGTGCCACTCATTCCCTGTGCCACTCATTCCCTGTGCCACTCCTGGTGTTATTCCCTGTGCCATTCCCTGTGTTATTCCCTGTGCCACTCCCTGTGCCACTCCCTGTGCTGGCAGGGTGGCAGGAGGTGGCACCCAGCTGTGAAATGCTCCTGCCAGGTCACTCTCTGCTCAGCCCCAGCACAGGCAGCAGAGGCTCCTCTGAGATCCCTGTGCCCAGCCTGGCACCCTGCTGCCTCCATCCCATAATACAGAGAACAGGGAAATCCAGCCCAGCTCAGCCCAGCCCTGCCCTGCCCAGCCCAGCCCAGCTCAGCCCAGCCCGGCCCAGCCCAGCCCAGCCCAGCCCAGCCCAGCCCAGCCCAGCCCAGCCCAGCCCAGCCCAGCCCAGCCCAGCCCAGCTCAGCCCAGCCCAGCCCAGCCCAGCCCAGCTCAGCTCAGCCCAGCCCAGCCCAGCCCAGCCCAGCCCAGCCCATCCCAGCCCATCCCAGCCCAGCCCAGCTCAGCCCGGCCCAGCCCAGCCCAGCTCAGCTCAGCCCAGCCCAGCCCAGCCCAGCCCGGCCCAACCCAGCTCAGCTCAGCCCGGCCCAGCCCGGCCCAGCCCGGCCCAGCCCGGCCCAGCTCAGCCCAGCCCAGCCGAGCCCAGCCCAGCCCAGCCCAGCTCAGCCCAGCCCAGCCCAGCCCAGCCCAGCCCAGCCCAACCCAGCTCAGCTCAGCCCGGCCCAGCCCATCCAGCCCAGCCCAGCCCGGCCCAGCCCAGCTCAGCCCGGCCCAGCCCAGCCCAGCCGAGCCCAGCCCAGCCGAGCCCAGCCCAGCCCAGCAGAGCCCAGCCCAGCCCAGCCCAGCCCAGCTCAGCCCAGCCGAGTCCAGCCCAGCCCAGCCCAGCCCAGCTCAGCCCAGCCCAGCCCAGCCCAGCTCAGCCCAGCCGAGTCCAGCCCAGCCCAGCAGAGCCCAGCCCAGCCCAGCTCGGCCCAGCCCAGCCCAGCCGAGCCCAGCCCAGCCCAGCCCAGCCCAGCCCAGCCCAGCCCAGCCGAGTCCAGCTCAACCCAGCCCAGCCCAGCCGAGTCCAGCCCAGCCCAGCCCAGCCCAGCCCAGCCCAGCCCAGCTCAGCCCAGCCCAGCCCAGCCCAGTCCAGCCCAGCCCAGCCCAGCCGAGTCCAGCTCAACCCAGCCCAGCCCAGCCGAGTCCAGCCCAGCCCAGCTCGGCCCAGCCCAGCCCGGCCCAGCCCAGCCCAGCCCAGCCCAGCCCATCCCAGCCCAGCCCAGCCCAGCCCAGCCCAGCCCATCCCATCCCAGCCCAGCCCATCCAGCCCCAGCTGCTGCCTCTTGCCAGCCCTCAGAGAAATCAGCCATGCCAGATTGCTGCCCCTCTGCCACCTTGGATTTTGCTGATGAAAAGTGGATGTTGGGGCTGCTCAGGATGGCTCAGGTTAAACCCCAAGCCCTGCCAATTTTCTTACCTCATTTTCAGCCCTGGCAGCAGTTTTGATGGGAAGGAAGGAATGGATGTCTGGCTGCTCCACCTGCCAGCACATCATAACTCATGGCACGGGCCAGAGACGTGCAGAGGGTTTCACCTCCCCCGGCTCTCCTGACCCCTGGGGACTCCTCCCTGAGGGTGACCTTTCATCCATCTGAGCTTCCAACCCCTCTCATGCCCAGAAAAAACCTGGAAAAACTCAGCAAGCTTCCCCAGGGGTATATGGGAAGGGTCAGGCTGCTCTGGGAGCACTGGGCACAACCACCACTCCTGCCCTGGCCTTCCCAGTGGGAGAGGAAGGAGGAGGCTGCTGCTCATTCTCAATCCATAGTTCAAGTTAAATCCCAGGAAAAGATGAAGAATCCATTGGAGAAAAAGTAGCCCTAATAATATAAATTCAAGCTGTACAGCACTAACTCAATTTGCAGGCAAGGTAAATCTCTCACAGAACATTCCTCTCTATGCTCAGTGCCTCAGGAATTTCCCATTCCCTGACTTTTTGTAAATCCATGGCTCATTGACCTCCCCCTGCCACAGCCTCCCTCCAGCCCCCAAAGCTCCAACAGTGCACCAGTACAACCAGTTTGGAGCTGGAGGCTCAGCTCCCTTCCCTGCAGAAGGCACACCGAGCTGCCTGGAAAGCCTCAGCAGGAATTTGTCACCTCCATCACTCCAGGTCTCACCCCACTCCCACCTCAGCTCCCCCCACAGCAGCAGTCTGCACAGAACGGTGCCAAAGCCTGCCAGAGTCAGGGAACGACTGGGGATGAATCACAACTGGGAGCCAAGTCCCAGCACTCTTTTTCCAAAAAAGCTCAGAATTTCGGGAAAAGACCCCAGGAGCTGGCAGCACACTAAGCCTGGCTTTGCCAAACCCGAGCCTGAGTCCCTCTCTGCCAGGAAAGGCCAGCACAGCAGGGCAAAGGGCAAACAACAACTTCTGGACAAAACCCTTTTAAAAGTGATGGATTCCTTTCCCCCTTTTAAAAGTGATGGATTCCTTTCCCCCTTTTTAAAAGTGATGGATTCCTTTCACCCCCCCTTTTAAAAGTGATGGATTCCTTTCCCCCCTTTTAAAAGTGATGGATTCCTTTCCCCCCTTTTTAAAAGTGATGGATTCCTTTCCCCCTTTTAAAAGTGATGGATTCCTTTCCCCTTTTAAAAGTGAAGGATTCCTTTCCCCCTTTTAAAAGTGATGGATTCCTTTCCCCTTTTCCTTTATGGAATGAGATCATTCCCACAAGGGATCTCCTCTCCCTGCAGGTTTTGCAGCCCTTTCTGTGCTGGACACCCCGGCAGGGTGACAGCCCTGCCCTGTCCTGGTGACAATCGTGCCTCTCCCAGGGGCAGGAGAGCTTCACTGCCCCACCTCCCCGGGCTCTGCTCTCCAGTCTCCCCAGGAATTCCAGCATCTCCCTGCTCTCCTGGATCCCTGCAGCCCCCGGGCTCTGTCCTGCAGGATTTCAGATTTCCACCCTGCCACAGCCCCGACACAAGGCTGGATCTGCACTCCAGCTTCCCCCAGGCTGCTGCCCTGCCGAGGGCATTTGAAAGGAATTGTTCACTCTGCTCAGCTCTGAGTGAGCTCTGCAGCAGCTGAAATTCCTGCCTGGCTCCAGCATCCCCATCCTGCATTTCCCTCTCCCCACTCCTGCGAGTTCTGCTGCTTTTATTCCCTCAGTAATTGTTTGATGAGCTCGTCCCAGCAGGACTTGGCTGGGAAACATTCCACCCCTCAAAACTTCTCCTTGCAGAGCAATCAACAGCTCATGAGAACAGCTCCCAGCACAGCAGCTCCGGGCTGGGACTGGGCAGCTCTGCTGGTGGGAATCCTGCCCCTCTCCCAGCAGGTGTCACTGCCCAGGAAGGCAGAGGGAAAGGTTCAAAGAGCCTGGCAAAGATTTTCTGTGCAGGGTGGGATTCTTGGGGTGTCTGGGCTGCTCCAGGAGCTGGACTGGATGCTCCTGGGGGTCCCTTCCAGCCCAGGATATTCCATGGTGGTGGTGGCATTGAAGGAATTGCTTCCATCACCTTCAGCCTGGCTCAGCTTCTGACATCCGACTTTGGATTGTTTTCTCAGCTGTGGAATGTCCCCCTCCAGGCTGGGACAGCCCCTCTCCGCTCCTGTGAGGGGAGACTCAGCTCCTCCTGAGGGACAGCTCTGATCTCTGCTCTGTGTGCCAGGGACAGCACCCAGGGAAGGGCTGGGCTGTGCCAGGGCAGGCTCAGGCTGGATTTTAGGGAAAGGTTCTTCCCCAGAGGTGCTGCCACTGCCCAGGCTCCCCAGGGAATGGGCACAGCCAGAGCTCCAGGAGCTGCCAGGGATGCCCAGGGAGGGGTTGTTGAGATTTGTGATGATCCATTGTTGTGATTTTGATGATCCATCCCCGTCCATGGACTGCCTCATGCCCACATTACCCACCGCAGGTTGACACCTCGCCTCTCTCAGCCCAGCCCAGCCCAGCCCAGCCCAGCCCAGAGCGAAGCTGCCGCTCCCCCCACCCTTCCCCTGGAATTGCTGGGGCGGGTCCAGGGGCTGAGCCCAGCAGAGAGCACTCACCGTCCATGTCCAGGCGCTGCATGATGATGGCCAGCTCCACCTCGCTGGGCATGTAGCCCAGGGAGCGCATGGCCATGCCCAGCTCCTGCTTGGAGATGAAGCCATTCCCGTCCCGGTCCAGCACTCGGAACGCCTCCCGGATCTCTGCGGGGACGGACAAGGGGCAGCTGTTATGGCGAGGCACACGAGCAGCTGCTTTTCCAGCGTTAATCGTGTAATGGATGAGTATGAGAGGAATGCTACATTTGTCTTTACCAAACAAGCTGTAGATCTGTTGGTAGGTAAGGTTAGCACCAAGAGATAAAAGAGACAATGGGAGGGATTACACTAAATGATGAATGGGAAAAGAGATTTGTCTTTACAAACAAACTGTAGGTTTGCTGGTAAATGAAACTGGGTAACAGAAGATGAAAGAAGCAACAGGGGGGAAACCATGAATTCTACAAGAATTAAAAATTAAAAGGAAGGGTTATACATTAGAGGGGAATCTCAGGTGTCAGGTGTTTGGGAAGTCTGTGCCTCTCGAGTACCTCAGCCAGTGGGTAAACAGAGAGGGAAAAGCGGCCGGGAAAATAGGATAAAAAGGGAGGCTGCGTCCTCCAAAAACTGGAGAGATCCCAGGGGAATGTCCCATGGCCTCTCCCTTTATTCGAATAAAGCAAAAGGACTCCTCTGTCTCCTTTTTGGACATAAACCTCTGGTGTTTGTGGATTAATTTTCCTTACAAATATAATGTAATTCGTGTAAGAATTATATAGTAGTGTAAAGAAAGCAATACTTGTAAACCAAACCAGAGACGGTAAAGACACAGATCACTTGATTATCTCATTGTAACATCCAACAAAAGTAGGATAGCTCAAATTAACAACTTAATAGACCTTAACAGACCAGCGGAGATGGCTCTGCCTAGAGAGGCACCCAAGCTACAGGACCCGATAAGCACCCTTAATCAACGCCATGGAAAAATACATCTGAATGCCCGATTTCCATAGACTGAGATGGACAGGACACATCTCCACGTCTCCCTCCGAAAGCCAGGACATGTCCTCATCAGAATTCATCCTCTCCCAGGATATGGTTTTGTCCAGCCCAAGGCGGTGAAAGAAAACTCCATGAATATGCTGAACGACAAGAGGAGACAAAGATCTCCGCTTTGGGCAAGGAAAAACTGTATAAAAAGTGGAGTAACCAAAGGGTTTGTGAACTTTGGGGATTCAGAGTGATAGAGTTCCAATCATTGTGTGTTCACCCGGGCTCGGCATTGTTCTTTTTGATTGTGGCTATCGAGGACCGTGTTTCTGTCGCAAAATAAATATCGCTTATTTTAATCATATTTAATGCGGCTTGATTACGTTCTTATTTATAACAGTGTGATATGTGATGTAATGTAACCCGTGTAAAGTTGTGCAATAATGTAGAATAAGCAATGCTTGTGTGAATAAAATAAAAAAGAAAACTCAGAAACCAAAAAGGAGAACACGGATGAAAAGGACACAGATTGCCTCATCACATAATTGCAACATCCGACAAAAGCAGGGCAGCCCGGATTAGCAATTAAATGGACGGAGCCGGGGAGGACGCGGCTCCTTCAGGAACTGTCCAGGGAACACCCGAGCGATGAGAACCCGACAGGCACCCACACGGGAAAACACATCTCAGTGCCAGCTTCCCTAAACCAAGACCTGCAAGGTGCATCTCAAGGCCATCTTCCCAAAATCCAAAACCTGCCTTCATCAGAATTCATCCTCTCCCAGGATATGGTTTTGTCCAGCCCAACGTGGTGAAAGAAAACCACATGAATATGGGGAACGACAAAGGAGCTGGAAAAACTGTGTAAAAACTGGGCTGAGCAAAGCTGTGTTGTGAACATTTGGGGATTTGAAGGGTAGAGCTCGGATCAGAGTGTGTTCACCCGGGCTCAGCACTGTCCCTTAGATTGTGGCTGTATCCCGGTCACGAAATAAATTATCCTTTATTTTTGATTATACTTAATTCGGCTGAATCTCTTTGTTATCTACAACAATAGTGAATATTTGACCATCCTGCAGCAGGATGATCAGGAAATGTTAATGCACACCCCCAAACCTCCATGCAGTCCTGACAGCGTGGGGTTAAAGTGGTTCTAAAACACGGGAATTGTGTGCAATAAATTCAGGGGTGGAAAGGGAACCAGGCCCTCTGAGCTTTGTCTGCACCTGCATAATCATCATATGATAAATAATATGATTGTTAAATATAATGATTGTTTGGTAATTGAATAGAGTTATTGTTTAATCGTAATAAGAATCATGAGAAATGATGTAATCATAACAAGAATCATGAGAAAGGATGTTTGGGGGACCTGATGAAAACGGCAAGAATTCATGCTTGGATAAGGTCAATGTATACAATAGAACATGGGATTAATAATTAATATATGGTTATGTAATGGAAAGGGTATAAAACATGTGCATGGGGGAGTCAGATTTGGGTTGTACCCCTGATTCCCAGAGCTCTTCAGTAAAAGCACCTGCAGATAATCACCCTGTGATGGGGTTTCTGCAGGAACAGCCCCACAGCTCCTGTGCACACAGGACACCCCAGGATCAGACACAGAGCCCTCAGGAAAGTGCAAAATCCCTCCAAGGTGGAGCCCAGCCATGACCCCAGCACTGCCAGGGCCACCACTGCCCGTGTCCCCAGCTGCCACCTCCCCAGGGCTGTTCACCCCTGCAGGGACTCCACCCTGTGCCCCCTTTCTGTGGAGAAATAATTCCCAATATCCAACCTTTTGGGGGGGGGCGGAAGAAAGAAAAATTTCTCAAAGTAACAATCTTTGTTTTTTCTTCAAAATTAATGATTTCTATTTAGAGTCTCAACAGGTACAGCACCTCCATTTTGCTAACCACATTGCTACCAGCTACCATTGCTAACAGTCCACGCTGAAGAATTCCTTTCCTGCCTCAGTTTCCCGACGAGCCATGCTGAAAAAACTTCACGTCTCTTCCTACCAGCTCCAAAATGCTTCAAAAATCCCTTTTTACACTAAAGACTCAAAAAATAGCTTGCATTTTAAAAACTGCTTTATTTGGTGCTTTCTAGTTACCTTAACCATTTGATTTTCATATTTTTAAAAAGCCTCCTTAATGAATAAAGAAAAGGGGAGTTGTGGAGAGTTCCCCATTAGAACAAACCCCGAGCCCTTTCCCTGCCCGTTAGCCTCTGGGTCACTCCCACTCCAACTCCCTGCTGGCCTTTGCACCCCCTAACTGATCCCTGAGGCTTTTCCCACCTGCTCATCCCATGTACTGAGCCCGGACCCACCCAAAAGGCTTCACCTTCACTCCCTGAACCTGGGCAATGCTGAGCGTGGCTAAAACAAACATCCTTTAAACCCTGCAAAGGCCTTTCCTGCTCCTTTACCCCAAGCAACACCTTAGATGCAACACAGCCTGAATCTGCTGGCACAGCTTGAGGCTTTTTCCTCTCCTCCTGTTGCTATCACCCCGGGTGATTTCTGCCTCTAGATCCTTCTCACAGCTTTTCTCTAATTTATAACGTTTTTACAGCACTAAACAGCCTCAGATCAATAAAAATACTGATGGAACATAAGGGATCACTTCCATCAATCGTCCTCAGCCTGGCTCAGCTCCTGATATCTGACTTTGGTTTGTTTTTTAACTTTTAACTGCTCCAGCCCGTGGCAGCCCCTCTTCACTTGTGTGGGGGCAGACACAGAGGGGCAGCTCTGATCCCTGCTCTGTGACAGGGACAGAGATCAGAGAATGGCTGGGGCTGGGCCAGGGCAGGTTTAGTTTGGATTTTAGGGAAAGGTTCTTCCCCCAGAGGTGCTGGCACTGCCCAGGCTCCCCAGGGAATGGGCACAGCCAGAGCTCCAGGAGCTGCCAGGGATGCCCAGGGAGGGATTGTTGGGGGATCCCTGGGGGTCTCTGCCAGCTCAGGACATTCTGTGATTCCATAATCCACCACCTCAGTGTCTCTGCTCACAGACCTCTCAGCTCCCAGCCCCAAACTCCCAGATCTGCCTGATGCAAAGGCCAGAGGAATTTTAACCTCCCAGCAGCTGGGAGCCTGTTCCACTTGAAGGGCTGGAGGTGAGGAGGGAAAAGGTGCCAGTTCCTCAGTTTTGGTGAAGCAGTCCCCGTGCCTGGAGAAGGAATCAGGGGATGCTCCATCATCTCCCTCTGGGAGTGGGGCTGTAGGGAACACCCCAGGGCCCTGCAACTGCTCAGAGGAGTTTCACCTTCATTTAAAGCATTTCACTGGAGAAGCAGGAGGGAAAACTCAGCAGGCTTTTTGGGAAAAGAAACCCAAACTAATTAAAAATGTCTCCATTCTCCATCCGGAATTGGAGGATGGAAAATGTTTGGCCTGCCTGGAGTAGTTCAGGCTTTAAAGAAAATATTCCCAGCCCTCCATGGGCTGCCAGAGTCACCCCCTGCCTGTCCCCAGGTGCAGAGGGGCTGCAGGAAACCCTTGGCTGTTCCTGGGAGAAAGGCAGGAGCGTCAGAGCCCACCAGGGAATGGTTGTGGTGGTCTTTGCTAAGCTTTATTTAAAGCTTTACAAATCAGAACCTGCCTGTAAAGCACCTCACCCAGGTTCAGCCCCACGGGCAGGATCCTGCAGGGCCAGGCCACTGCCCAGGCTGCTGCTGACCCCCCAGCTGTGCTCATCTCTAGATGGGAGCAGCTCTAACCCAGCCCCAGAGGCCCAGAGAGAGGAGGGGCAATTCACTCCAGGCAATACTGGGGTCACATTTCCCATCTCTAGCTCTGGGTTTGCAGCAGCTGTGACTTCCTGAAGCTCAATTCCCTTTGTGTCCCTGCCTGGCCAGGCTGCTGGGAGGGAAAGGTGGGGAGGCTGCTCAAAGCATTGGCTCATAGTTGCAGGAGCCTCTGGAGCAGGAATGAGTCCCTGAATCCCACCAGACTCTGCCAGCTGCAGGGAATCTCCTCTCATGTGTGATCCTGAGAGCCCAGTGCAGTGAATACTACACCCAAATCAACTAATGGGAAAACAAACTCTCAGCTGAAGGCAGAAGGATGTGATTCATTGCAGGGAGCCAGGAGAGGATTTTAGGAAGTAAAACATGAATCTGGAGAAGTTTACATGTGAGTGAGACTGATCCAAATGCCAGGGGTAAATGCCAGGGGTAAAGCACAGCTGTCCCGGGCTCTGCTGTGGAATATCCACCCAGCACTCCAGCTGAGGCCCTCTCCAGGCACACCCACCCCAAAAGCTGCTTTAACAGCACTCAGCCTTTAGCCTGGAGCAGAACAGAACCCACTCCCTCCCCACCTGGGGCTTTCTGCTCCTCTCAAAGACCTGAGCTCTCGACCCAGCCCGGCACATCCTTCCCAAATCCCCTCCCATCACCAAACAGAGCCTCCTCCCCTCCCCACTCTATAAATACCACTGGTGCAGAGGTAGATGTGGCTATTTATAGGCTGCACACACTGTACAGGAGCAGTGTGACCTCGGGCAGTGCCTCCTCTGCCTCACCATGGAGCAGCTCCTCCCCATCCCCATCTCCTCCCAGGGTTCTTCCCAGGCCCCTGCAGGTGCTGCCCATCCTGAGCACCCTCCCTGCTCCCAAACCCCCCCAGGGCCTGGGGCCTGGCTGCCCCTCACCTTCCTCTCCAGCTGTTACATTTCATTGCCCAAAGCTAAAAATACAGCAGCACTTTCCCCAGATGACTTTCCACCAAGTCACCATGGCAACAGATGCTCCTGGCTGCGAGCTGAGGGGATGTGGTCCGTGGAGCCAATCTCTCCACTGACACTGTGGGGCTTCAGAGGAGCTCTGGGATCTCTCCATTCCAGCACCTGCACAGGGATGCCCTGCCCTGATCCAACGAAGCAGAGCCCTGTTCTGTCTTTAAGGAGCACAGGGTGTTGAGGTGCTGCTGCCCCAGGAGCTGCCCCCTCCCTGCCCAGCCTGGATGGCAGCAGGGAACACCAAGCACGTGGATTTGGAGTCAGAAATCCCAGTATTTATTCCTCTTTCCCTAAGCAGTGTCTTCATTTACTCCCAAATGTGGGAAGCTGACACAGAACTGTATTAGAGGATAAGAGAAGGGAAAAGAAGAGATGCCAGGAAAAATCAGAGAACAGGAGGTTCATCCTGCCCCATGGAATCAGAGATTCTGGAGAGATTTGGGCTGGAAGGGACCAAAGCCCATCTTGCTCCACTCCCAGGCTCCTCCAAGCTCCATCCAAGCCTGGCCACCCAATCATCCTGATTAACACCTTTGCTAATGACCTCAAACAGGCAGCGGCCACAACATGAATTAAATTCCCAAATTACCTACGGCTGGGAAGAATTGGAAGGGTGAAACTCCAGCAAGGAGCAAGGAACAGTCATGGTTTGGGACAGAAGGGGCTGAGGCAGCAGGAGCAGAGCCTAAAAGGCTCCCCTGGGAAGTTTATCCTGAGCTTCTCCCTGGCTGTGAAGATTTCTGTTCCACAGGAGCCAGAGCACAGGGCTCCCCTCCCAGCCCTTGGAGCTGTTGTGCAGGGAGAGGGGCAGATGTGTTTACTTTGAGTTCATTCCCTCTCTCCTCCCATTGAACAGCTGCACTCCACAGCTTCCTCACCCCCCTCCAATCACCCTCCTCCTCCGGGAGAAGGAGGGAAGGACCTGAGAAAAGGAGAATTTTCATTGCCACAAACAGCACTGCCAGAGCTGGCCCTGACACCCGGCCCAGCAAGTGCTGAGCTCCCCAAAATCCATCCTCACCACCCCTGACACTGCCACTGCTCCTGCTCCAGCCCTTCACCAAAATCCATCCTCACCACCCCTGACACTGCCACTGCTCCTGCTCCAGCCCTTCCCAAAATCCATCCTCACCACCCCTGACACTGCCACTGCTCCTGCTCCATCCCTTTCCTCCCCAAAATCCATCCTCACCACCCCTGACACTGCTACTGCTCCAGCCCCTTCCCAAAATCCATCCTCACCACCCCTGACACTGCCACTGCTCCAGCCCTTCCCAAAATCCATCCTCACCACCCCTGACACTGCCACTGCTCCTGCTCCAGCCCTACTCCCCAAAATCCATCCTCACCACCCCTGACACTGCTCCTGCTCCAGCCCTTACCTCCCCAAAATCCATCCTCACCACCCCTGACACTGCCACTGCTCCTGCTCCATCCCTTTCCTCCCCAAAATCCATCCTCACCACCCCTGCCACTGCTCCTGCTCCAGCCCTTCCCTCCCCAAAATCCATCCTCACCACCCCTGACACTGCTCCTGCTCCAGCCCTTCCCTTCCCAAAATCCATCCTCACCACCCCTGACACTGCCACTGCTCCTACTCCAGCCCTCCCCAAAATCCATCCTCACCACCCCTGACACTGCTCCTGCTCCTGCTCCACCCCTTACCTCCTCTCCCTCTCCCTGCTCCAGTCCTTCCCTCCCCTCCCTCTCCCTGCTCCAGCCCTTCCCTCCCCTTCCCTCCCTCTCCCTGCTCCAGCCCTTCCCTCTCATCTCTCCCTGGCCAGGTTTATTTCCAGAGATTTCTCTGGGCAACCATGGTAATTCTGTGGTGTCTCCTGGAGGAGGAGGAGTAACAACTCCCTGCAGAATTGGTTCCACGGCATCCCCCGGCTGCCCTGGGGCTGGTTTGGGGTGTAGATCCCACCCTGGAGGCGGCGCTGCCATTAGCGAGACAAGAGCCGAGATTACAGAGCCCCAAAGCTCCCCGCCCATGCCAGTCCTGAACGGCACCTCGGGCCCCAAGCACCATCTGAGAGCTGCGAACAGCTCGTCCTCGAGTGAACCGCCAGTGAGGCTTGCAACTACTACGGCTAAAAAAATGGAAATTTCCAGCCCTCCATCTGCTATTCTCACTCTTGGTTTTTGGGTGGGTTTTTTTATCTTGCCGCAAATTGCAACGAAATGTCAAAATAACCCCGGGTTTATCTGATGGCAACGCCCCCCCAACGTGTTCCAATGGGAAATGTCAAAATATTTCCCCTGGGTATCGGGATGGCAGCGAAGCAGCTCAGCCAACCCGGGTGGAGCTCTCGCCGTGTCCCCTGAGCTCTGCAGCCTCGGGCTGCTCTGTCAGCATCCCAAAGCAGCAGGAGCAGGGCTGCAGGGATGGGGATGGGCAGGAATCACAGGGCTGCAGGGATGGGGATGAGCAGGAATCACAGGGCTGCAGGGATGGGGATGAGCAGCAGGAATCACAGGGCTGCAGGAATGGGGATGAGCAGCAGGAATCACAGGGCTGCAGGGATGGGGATGAGCAGCAGGAATCACAGGGCTGCAGGGATGGGGATGAGCAGGAATCACAGGGCTGCAGGAATGGGGATGAGCAGCAAGGAATCACAGGGCTGCAGGAATGGGGATGAGCAGCAGGAATCACAGGGCTGCAGGGATGGGGATGAGCAGCAGGAATCACAGGGCTGCAGGAATGGGGATGAGCAGCAGGAATCACAGGGCTGCAGGGATGGGGATGAGCAGCAGGAATCACAGGGCTGCAGGAATGGGGATGAGCAGGAATCACAGGGCTGCAGGGATGGGGATGAGCAGGAATCACAGGGCTGCAGGGATGGGGATGAGCAGCAGGAATCACAGGGCTGCAGGGATGGGGATGAGCAGCAGGAATCACAGGGCTGCAGGAATGGGGATGAGCAGCAGGAATCACAGGGCTGCAGGAATGGGGATGAGCAGCAGGAATCACAGGGCTGCAGGAATGGGGATGAGCAGGAATCACAGGGCTGCAGGGATGGGGATGAGCAGGAATCACAGGGCTGCAGGGATGGGGATGAGCAGCAGGAATCACAGGGCTGCAGGGATGGGGATGAGCAGCAGGAATCACAGGGCTGCAGGAATGGGGATGAGCAGCAGGAATCACAGGGCTGCAGGAATGGGGATGAGCAGCAGGAATCACAGGGCTGCAGGAATGGGGATGAGCAGCAGGAATCACAGGGCTGCAGGGATGGGGATGAGCAGCAGGAATCACAGGGCTGCAGGGATGGGGATGAGCAGGAATCACAGGGCTGCAGGGATGGGGATGAGCAGCAGGAATCACAGGGCTGCAGGAATGGGGATGAGCAGCAGGAATCACAGGGCTGCAGGGATGGGGATGAGCAGGAATCACAGGGCTGCAGGGATGGGGATGAGCAGGAATCACAGGGCTGCAGGAATGGGGATGAGCAGCAGGAATCACAGGGCTGCAGGAATGGGGATGAGCAGGAATCACAGGGCTGCAGGGATGGGGATGAGCAGCAGGAATCACAGGGCTGCAGGAATGGGGATGAGCAGGATCACAGGGCTGCAGGGATGGGGATGAGCAGCAGGAATCACAGGGCTGCAGGAATGGGGATGAGCAGGAATCACAGGGCTGCAGGAATGGGATGAGCAGGAATCACAGGGCTGCAGGAATGGGGATGAGCAGCAGGAATCACAGGGCTGCAGGGATGGGGATGAGCAGGAATCACAGGGCTGCAGGAATGGGGATGAGCAGGAATCACAGGGCTGCAGGGATGGGGATGAGCAGCAGGAATCACAGGGCTGCAGGAATGGGGATGAGCAGCAGGAATCACAGGGCTGCAGGGATGGGGATGAGCAGGAATCACAGGGCTGCAGGAATGGGGATGAGCAGCAGGAATCACAGGGCTGCAGGAATGGGGATGAGCAGCAGGAATCACAGGGCTGCAGGAATGGGGATGAGCAGCAGGAATCACAGGGCTGCAGGGATGGGGATGAGCAGGAATCACAGGGCTGCAGGAATGGGGATGAGCAGCAGGAATCACAGGGCTGCAGGGATGGGGATGAGCAGGAATCACAGGGCTGCAGGGATGGGGATGAGCAGGAATCACAGGGCTGCAGGGATGGGGATGAGCAGGAATCACAGGGCTGCAGGAATGGGGATGAGCAGGAATCACAGGGCTGCAGGAATGGGGATGAGCAGCAGGAATCACAGGGCTGCAGGGATGGGGATGAGCAGCAGGAATCACAGGGCTGCAGGGATGGGGATGAGCAGCAGGAATCACAGGGCTGCAGGAATGGGGATGAGCAGCAGGAATCACAGGGCTGCAGGGATGGGGATGAGCAGCAGGAATCACAGGGCTGCAGGGATGGGGATGAGCAGGAATCACAGGGCTGCAGGGATGGGGATGAGCAGGAATCACAGGGCTGCAGGAATGGGGATGAGCAGCAGGAATCACAGGGCTGCAGGGATGGGGATGAGCAGGAATCACAGGGCTGCAGGGATGGGGATGAGCAGGAATCACAGGGCTGCAGGAATGGGGATGAGCAGGAATCACAGGGCTGCAGGGATGGGGATGAGCAGCAGGAATCACAGGGCTGCAGGAATGGGGATGAGCAGCAGGAATCACAGGGCTGCAGGAATGGGGATGAGCAGCAGGAATCACAGGGCTGCAGGAATGGGGATGAGCAGCAGGAATCACAGGGCTGCAGGAATGGGGATGAGCAGCAGGAATCACAGGGCTGCAGGGATGGGGATGAGCAGGAATCACAGGGCTGCAGGGATGGGGATGAGCAGGGTGAGAAGGGTTCCCAGGGCACGGTGCTCCAGACACAAAGGCTCAAACAATCCCGAGCTCCTCAGCCTGGCACAGCCAGAAAAGCTCCAGAGCTCAGGGCCAGCTCTGCTTTGTCCCCAGAGGGGGTTGTTTGACAGGAATTTCGCAGATTTTTATTTATCTCTCCCTTCTCTTGTGGAAAATACATTTTTTGTGCTTCTGCTCCTCAACACATTGAGCATTTCCAGGTGACCTTTGGGAACCCCCATTCCCATGGAAATGCAGGACAGAACAAGGGCTGCTGCTCCCAACTCTGCCCTCAAAGGGAAGGTTTTTAAGGACTGAGAATCCCTGAGGGCAGGCTGGGGGAGCAGCAGCACGGAGATCCTGCAGGTGTCAGAAGCATTTGGCAAAGCAGCAGCTTCCACTCCTCCCTGTAAGTTCCCTGCCATGGAAATCCCAGCTGGAGACGAGCAGGGCTCACCCTCAGCACCAGAGGAAGGGTGGGCAGGGCTGGAGGGGCTGTGCTGTGACCCCACCCATAAATCAGGAGCAAGAATCAGCTTCTCAGTGCCCAGGAAAGAACCAGGCTGGGCTCAGGGTTGAGCTTGGAATGAAGGAAGTGAGGATTGGAGAGGGGAAAATGCTGGGAGAGAGAAAGGCAGGACTGTGCTCATGAAATCCCAGAATGGTTTGGGTTGAAGGGACCTTAGAGCCCATCCAGTGCCACCCCTGCCATGGCAGGGACACCTCCCACTGTCCCAGCTGCTCCCAGCCCTGCCCAGCCTGGCCTGGGGCACTGCCAGGGATCCAGGGGCAGCCACAGCTGCTCTGGGCACCCTGTGCCAGCCCTGCCCACCCTCATAGGAAAGGGCTTTGATTTCCACCTGTGAGGGGACAGGAAGAGGGAGGGGACACTCCAGGGACAGGGAAAAGCCATTTCAGGTGAGGAGCACCACTGCAGGAACAAATGTATGTGAGGGGATTTAGCCTCAGTGAGAAGGAAGTTCCAGAGTGAGGAGTGACTGCAGCTTTGGGAAATGGGGACATGGCTGTCCTGGCCAAGTCACCCCAGCAGCAGCAACCTCAGCCCCCAGGGACCTCTTCCTGCCTGCTGAGAACATTTATATTCCAGATATTTCAGTCTTGATATCCTTCATCAACTATTTCAGAGCACACTGCAGCAGTTGGCAAAAACACAGGTGATTCCTACAGGTGATTCCATGGTAATTCCTACAGGTGATTTCATGTTTATTCTTGCAGGTGATTCCATGGTAATTCCTGCAGGTGATTCCATGGTAATTCCTACAGGTGATTCCATGGTAATTCCTACAGGTGATTCAATGTTAATTCCTACAGGTGATTCCATGGTAATTCCTACAGGTGACTCCATGGTAATTCCTACAGGTGATTCCATGGTAATTCCTACAGATGATTCCATGGTAATTCCTGCAGGTGATTCCATGGTAATTCATACAGGTGATTCCATGGTAATTCATACAGGTGACTCCATGGTAATCCCTGCAGGTGATTCCATGATAATCCCTACAGGTGATTCCATGGTAATTCCTACAGGTGATTCCATGGTAATCCCTACAGGTGATTCCACAGTAATCCCTGCAGGTGATTCCATGGTAATTCCTATAGATGATTCAATGGTAATCCCTGCAGGTGATTCCATGGTAATTCCTACAGATGATTCCATGGTAATCCCTGCAGGTGACTCCATGGTAATTCATACAGGTGATTCCATGGTAATTCGTACAGGTGATTCCATGGTAATCCCTGCAGGTGATTCCATGGTAATTCCTACAGGTGACTCCATGGTAATCCCTACAGGTGACTCCATGGTAATCCCTACAGGTGATTCCATGGTAATTCCTACAGGTGATTCCACAGTAATCCCTGCAGGTGATTCCATGATAATCCCTACAGGTGATTCCATGGTAATTCCTACAGGTGATTCCATGGTAATTCCTACAGGTGACTCCATGGTAATTCATACAGGTGACTCCATAGTAATTCCCACAGGTGATTCCATGGTAATCCCTACAGGTTATTTTGTGTTCTTATAGTTGATTTCATGTTAATTCCTACAGTAGATTTCATGTTTATTCTTGCAGGTTATTCTATGGTCATTTTTAGAGGTGATTATTACAATTCTTACAAATGATTCTATGTCAATTCTTACAGATGATTTCCTGTTCTTACAGGTGAGCCCGTGTTAATTCCTACAGACAATTCCATGTCAATTCTTACAGATAATTTCCTGTCCCTACAGATGATTCCATGTGAATTCCTACATGAGGGCTCATGTTCTGAGCTTCACCATCTGTCAGTCACTGCTTGAAACCTGTCCTCAGATCCCTGCCCTCCCCTCCTGCTGCATCCCTGGCTCTGTGGAGCTCCCCCAGGAGACTCCTGAGGGTTTTTTGGACACCCATTCCCAGCCCTGGAATTATAAACAGCAGCACCAGGATGGGGGGAGCTGCCCAAGCCAATGCCCAGCTCTGCTCCCTGGATAAAAATCAGCATTTTGTGCCACATCCACTGGCACAGGCTCCCCCTGGGCTTCCCTGCCAAGGATCATTGACCATGGAAATGCCCTGGGAGCAGCCCCAGAGCTCTGCTGCCCTGGGTGGGCTCAGGGTCCTGCCCAACTCTGCTCCCCAGGTTGGGGCTGATCCTGAGTGGGTGGCCAGAGCCAGGAATTCTGTGAGGCTTCCTGCAAGTTCTGTAACCCAGGATGTGCAAGGTCAGGGAAAAATGTGTTACCCATCCTCGATGGAGAAGGAAAAAGAAGAAGAAAATGAGACAGAAAAAAGAAAAACAAAATTTTAGAGAAAGAGCTAAAAAGAGAAAGAAGAAAAATAATACAAAGAAGAAAAGGAAGAAAAGAAAACAGGGACAATAGAAAAGAAAGGAAAAGGGGAAAAAGAAAAGAAGCAGAAGCAGTAACACCCCACACTGAAAGATCAGCACTAAAAGGCAGATAAATTTCACATTCATGCTGTGACTTTTGTTTACAACACCAGAACCTGCTGCTAAAAGGCTGAATGAGGAGGGAATAAATTTCCAGTGTTTTCCAAAGAAAGCTTCATCTCCCTTTCACAGCTCTCTCTATCAGCAAACAACCTTCTCCTCCCTCCCCCTTCCACAGAGCAGCAGAGCTTCCCTCCCCGAGCCTCCCCTGCTCAGCTCCCGCTCATCCTGCACATCCCTGATCATCCAGGATCATCCCTGATCATCCCTCACATCCCTGATCATCCATGATCATCCCTCACATCCCTGATCATCCATGATCATCCCTCACATTCCTGATCATCCCTGATACCCCCTGATCATCCCTGATCATCCTGCACACCCCTGATCACCCTGATCATCCCTGAACATCCCTGATCATCCCTGCACATCCCTGATCATCCCTGATCACCCTGATCATCCAGGATCACCCCTGATCATCCCTCACATCCCTGATAACCCCTGATCACACCTGATCACCCCAATCATACCTGATCATCCCCGATCCCCCCTCACATCCCTGATCATCCCTGCACATCCCTGATCACCCTGATCATCCTCATATCCTGATCACCCCTGATCATCCCCTGATCATCCAGGATCACCCCTGATCATCCCCGATCCCCTCACATCCCTGATCATCCCTGATCATCTCACATCTCTGATCATCCCTGATCATCCCTCACATCCCTGATCATCCCTCACACCCCTGATCACCCCTGATCATCCCTGATCATCCCTGATCATCCCTGATATCCCTGATCACCCCTGATCATCCCTGATATCCCTGATCACCCCTGATCATCCCTGATCATGCCTGATCATCCTCACATCCCTGATCATCCCTCACATCCCTGATCATCCTGATCATCCCTCACATCTCTGATCATCCCTCACATCTCTGATCATCCCTGATCATCCCTCACATCCCTGATCATCCCTGATCATCCCTCACATCCCTGATCATCCCTCACATCCCTGCACATTTGTTGTAACCCAATACCAAGAGGTATAAGCAATGTTTAACCCTAACCTCGTGTCCCTATCCTATTGGCAGAAAGCCAATTCCCCTCCCAGACCCTTTCCTAGAAAAGACCATTATCTGAAACCCTAGTCCTCTTTGTCCCCTGAGACCACCATGCAATAAACACGAACCCTGAGAAAGACAAAGAGCCTCTTTTGGATCCATTGTTCATCTCATGTACAACTCTAGCTCTCTCTTAGTAAATAACTAGGACGGAGTCACAGTTTTACACACATGTCTGATCACCCCTGATCATCCCTGATCATCCCTGATCATCCCTTGATCACCCTGATCATCCCTGATCACCCCTGATCATCCTCACATCCCTGATCATCCCTGATCATACCTGATCATCCCCTGATCACCCTGATCATCCCTCACATCCCTGATCATCCCTCACATCCCTGATCATCCCTGATCATACCTGATCACCCCTGATCATCCCTGATCACCCCTGATCATCCCTCACATCCCTGATCATCCCTGATCACCCCTGATCATCCCTCCCATCCCTGATCATCCCTGATCACCCCTGATCATACCTGATCATCCAGGATCACCCTCACATCCCTGATCATCCCTGATACCCCTGATCATCCCTGATCACCCCCTGATCACCCTGATCATCCAGGATCACCCCTGATCACCCTGATCACCCTGATCATCCAGGATCATCCCTGATCATCCCTGATACCCTGATCATCCATGATCATCCCTCACATCCCTGATCATCCCTGCACATCCCTGATCACCCTGATCATCCAGGATCACCCCTGATCATCCCTCACATCCCTGATACCCCCTGATCACACCTGATCACCCCGATCATACCTGATCATCCCCGATCCCCCCTCACATCCCTGATCACCCCTGATCATCCCTGATCACCCCTGATCACCTCACATCCCTGATCATCCCTCACATCCCTGATCACCCTCCCATCCCTGATCACCCCCTGATCACCCCTGATCATCCCTGCACATCCCTGATCACCCTGATCACCCTGATCATCCCTGATCACCCTGATCATCCAGGATCACCCCTGATCACCCAGGATCATCCCTGATCATCCCTGATACCCCTGATCATCCATGATCATCCCTCACATCCCTGATCATCCCTGCACATCCCTGATCACCCTGATCATCCCTGATCATCCCTGATCATCCAGGATCACCCCTGATCATCCCTGATCACCCCTCCCATCCCTGATCACCCCTGATCCCTCCCTCACATCCCTGATCACCCCTGATCACCCCTGATCACCCCTCCCATCCCTGATCACCCCTCCCACCCCTCCCATCCCCGCTTTCCCAGCACCACACGGGAATGCTTCCTCGGTGTGATGGCTGCAATTTTCAGCCTGTCCCGATTTTCTGCTGCCATGAGCTCGGTATGTCTGCCCCAGCACCACCCAGTCTGTGCCAGCAGGATGGAGAACCCGTCCCCCCACGTGCAGCTCCCTCCCTGGGCTTCCCAGAGCCCTACCTGGGCTCTAAGCCCTCTCTGTTGGAAAGTTCCTGCCCAGTATTCTTGCACCATTTGGAATCATGTCCTTGGAACAGCCCACAGGGATCATTTGCTGCAACCAAAGCCTGAAGCTGACTCTGACAAAGGTGATGAGCTGTGATCCTCTCCCCATGCTAACCTCACCCTCCAGGGGCCAGGCAGTGCCTGCAGCAGGATTCCCTGGAGTTCCACTGCTCTCCCAATCCCTCTGCCTTTAATTAACTCCCCATTAAGCCCAGGTTAACAGGGCCTTACTCAGGACCAGAGAAGGACCTCGGACCTGCTGAGTCTGCTCAGGACTTAGGGATTGAGCCCACAGTGAAATATTCCTTCTTATTTCCCCCACTCCTCCAGGAGGGATGGGAGCAGTGCCTCCAGCATCCCTCTCACCCCTTTCTTCTCAGCAGATTCATGGAATCCTGGAATGGTTTGGGTTGGGAGGGACCTCAGAGCCCATCCAGTGGCTTCCACTATCCTCCCACTGTCCCAGCTGCTCCCAGCCCTGTCCAGCTGGCCTGGGACACTGCCAGGGATCCAGGGCAGCCACTCCCTGTGTCCCTTGCATTAATTCCCACTCCTTGTTTCTCCAATATCCCCATCCAAGGTGAGTGACTGCCCCAGGAAGGACCACAGTGTGCCTCTGATTTCATGCTTCTCATCCCTGTTCCTGTGCATTTTCTGCTCCCAAAATCTTTTCTATCCTGGAAGAAGCTGTTCTCCATAAAGCCTGAGTGGTTCTTACACAGAAATGCTTCCCTGAGAGCACAGCTGGTGATCAGGAGCCCAGCAAGCAAATCCCACTTCACACATCCTCTGTCTGTGTCTCCTCTCTGCTGGCAGCTCAGGAAAGGAGCCCCAGCCCTGGCTCCAGAGGAGGGAAGAGGCAGCACCGGCTCTGTTTGGGAAGGACACTTGTGGGAAGGACTGGCAGTGCCAGAATCCCCCTCCTGCTTCAAGCCTCAGACACAAACCCTGCTCTTTGTGCACAGAACCCCAAACTTGAATGCAGAATTAAACTCAGATTTTTTTGCCCTTGCTGTGGGGCAGTTTTCCCCACTGTTTTCCTTTTCCCTAAATTGGCACCTCCTCATCTTCTGGGGCTGCCAATCTCGGCAGTGTCAAACCCCACCCAGCACTTTCACCTTCCAAGGGATCTTTGTCCATCCCCAAATCCCCGAGGAACTGGAACAGCCCCGAGGGTGAGGGGCTGTAACCTGCAGCCCCAAGGCTCCTCAAAGTCCCTGCAAATTCCGCAACAAACTCAGGGCTGGCAGCAGACAAAGAGCAGAAAGCACCAAGGGAGCTGCCCCAGGGCAGGTGGATGTGGGAGCAGAGGGATGGGCTGGGAACTGCCCAGAGCTGCAGAGAGAAATCATAATTCTGAATTCCACTGGATTTTAGGCAGCCTGGCTGCCTTTTCCTCAGCCTCCTGGCAGCTGGGATGGAGCAAAAAGGGTTAATTCCAAATAGTCAGGCCAAAAGAAAGGCAAGAAAAACTCAGAGAAAGAAAAAGAGAAAGAAGAAGAAAATGAGAAAGAAAGAGGAAAAAGAGGTAAAAGAAGGAAAAACGAAAGAGAAGAAGAAAAAGGTTAAAAAAGGAGAAAAAATAATAAAAAATAAAAAGAAAATTAAGAAAAAGAAAAAGGAACAAGAAAGAAAAAGTAAAATAAAAACAACAGGGAGAGAAGAAAAAGGAAAAGGGAAATGAAAGGAAAAGAGACAGGGAAAAAGAATAAGGAAAAGAAAGGAAAAGGAAAAATAAGAAAGGGAAAGAAACATTAAAAAGGAAAAGGTAAAAAATAAAAAGAAAGGGAAAGAAACATTAAAAAGGAAAAAATAAAAAGAAAGAGAAAGAAACATTAAAAAGGAAAAGGAAAAATAAAAAGAAAGGGAAAGATAAGAAAGAAAGAAAAAGAAAAAGAAAAAAGGAAAAAGAAAAAGAAATAGAAAAAGGAAAAGAAAAAGAAAAAGGAAAAAGGAAAAAGAAGAACAAAGCTCATCCATCACTCCTGCTGGGAATGGTTTCCAGAAAAGGCCTCACCCCACTGAAGTCCCAGTATTTCATGGCCCCATTATTTAATATTTAAACACTGAAATGATCAATTCCAAAGGAAATATTGCAGCATTCTCAAAATGAAGCCCTCCTGTTATTTCTGGCTGAAAGGGCCATTGTCAACAGGGAATGGAATCAAATCTGTGCTTTGGGAAAGGAAAAGGTTTCCATGGAAGAACTCCAAGCAGCTTGGTAAAGTCCAAAGGCACTTGGGAAACCTTTCCCCAAAGCATCACTGGAGTGTTTCCCTTCAGGGACAGGGAGCCCCAAAAGCCCCAGAGCAACACTTGAGCCCCTCTGGAGAGCTGCCAGGGCTGCAGCAGCTTTGTCACAATTCCCAAGCATTTCCCTGTGCAGAGAGCAGCAACCCACTGCAAATCCCTCCCAGGCTCTGAATTTTGCCCTGGAGCTGCACTGTGAGCGCTCATTGGCTCTGGCCAAAGGTCTGTCTGTAACACCAGGAGTGGGGCATCACAGGGGTGGAGTTCCTGAGGATTTATCTCCAGGCACACGGGACAGGCTCTGCTCTGTATTTGCTGTCCCCAGCCTGCTGTCCTGCTGTCCTGCTGCTGTCCCAGGCTGTCCCAGCCAGAGAATCCCACAATTACTGAGGCTGAGAAAGGTCTCAAGACCATCAAATCCAACCATCAACCAACCACGCTGACCACAGGGAGCCCTGCCTGCTGCAGCTGCCCAGAACCCTCCCCAGCAGCTGGGAACTGCTCCTGGGCAGAGCCAGAGAGCTGCTGCAGGGCCAGGGTGGCACTGGCACCCACCCCTGTCCTAAACCCAGCCCCAAATCCCCTGCTCTGCTGGCCAGGGGTGTGCCTGCAACTGCGAGGGAAAGGGAAGGGGCTTTAGCAATAATTACTGCAAATGAACCTCCAGAAGTCTCATGTGCAGCCACGAGCCCTCTCCACTGGGATGTGGTTGCTAAAGGTCACCCAGCCCCAGGGTTTCCCTAAGCCCAGCCTGATTTCCAACCAGAGAAATCAGGGAGAGGAGTTGGAAAGAGTGTCAAGCATCCTCTGGAAATGTAAAGGGATAACTGGAAATGTAAAGGAATAACTGGAAATGTAAAGGGATAACTGGAAGCTGCTCACTGATGGGAACAAATTTGGTCTCGTGATTTGGGAACTTCATTTCTGAAGGAGATCCAGTGGAACCTGCCACATTCCAGGGATATGGAGAGACCTGCAGGGACCTTCCCAAGTCTGCAAATCCAGAGGGAGTTTCTACTTCCAAAGTACCTAATAGCAGGTGTAGGAGAAGCTTTCCTGGGTTTCTTTTTCCTCTGTTTACCTTTTGCAGAAAACAGGAGAAACTGTTGTACTATAAACCTTGAATCCTCAAATGTTCCAGGACAGCAATTGAAATATTTGCATTTCTCTCCTTTTGGTTGCTTGAATGAAACTGCAGTTTCTGTACATCAAAGGCCCATAAGAATAAAGCCCTCCTGAGAATAAATCTTTATTTTCTCTCTGTGCTGTGTACCTGAAAGCAGTCCTTGAGAATTTCTTTGGAAAAATGTGTTGGGGGCAAGCACAGACAATCCAGCTTGAAAGGGATTGCTTTCCTTGCACGCTTTAATGATGTTTAAAATAATGCTGAAGAATTTGTTTCTTTTCTTTTCCTACCTTTTGGTAACATATTTTTCTTTTTTTCCCTCTTTTTTTTTTAATCCTATCCCAAAAGCAGGAGCTTGGCAGCTCTTTCTCTGGTGGAATGAAAACAAACATTGCTGGAATGAGGAAGAGAAATGATATTTGGGCTCTTTGCTGGTGCTGACTGAATGGAATGGGACACCAAAAAACAGCCTCATTATTTTATTCCCTGCAGATGATCAGATCCTTCTGGGTGAGACAGCAGCTGGCAGAATCCCTTTGGGGTGCTTCTCCAAGGTTTAACAGTCTCTGAAGCCACTGTGGAGTAGATGAATTTTAAATCCTCCCCAGGTTACATTCCCAGAGCCTGGGCAGCCCCCAAAGCCCCTCTGTGCACATCAAATATCAGAGAAGGGGAACCTGAACGTTTCTGGCTCTGGTTCAAGATGACCCCAGGTGGCCAAAAGCATCATGGGCTGTATCAAAAACAGTGACAGCCAGGGCAGGGATTGTCCCCTTTGTCCCCTGTGCTGGCCCTGCTGAGTCCTCGAGGGCTGTGTCCAGTCCTGAGCCCCTCAGGATAAGGGAACAGAGCTGGGAAGGGGCTGGAGCCCCAGGAGAGGCTGAGGGGCTGGAAGGGCTGGAGCCCCAGAAGGGGCTGAGGGGCTGGGAAGGGGCTCAGCTGGAGAAAAGGAGGCTCAGGAGGGACCTTGTGGCTCTGCACAGCTCCCTGCCAGGAGGGGACAGCCGGGGGGTCGGGCTCTGCTCCCAGGGAGCAGGGACAGGAGGAGAGGGAACGGCCTCAGGCTGGGCAGGGGAGGCTCAGGGGGATCCCAGCCCTGGGGGCAGCTCTGCAGTGCTGGGCCAGCTCTGGACCCTCAGCACAGCAGCACAGGCAGCTCCTGGAGCAGGGCCAGCACGGGCTGGGAGGATGAGGAGGGCCTGGAGCATCTCGGTGCCCAGGCAGGGCTGAGGGAGCTGGGGCTGCTCGGGCTGGAGAGGAGCCCCAGCTGAGAGGGAGCCTCAGCCCTGGGTGTCCCTGTGTGCAGGGAGGGGCAGAGCAGGGCCCAGGCTCTGCTCCAGGGCCCAGCAGTGGCACCAGAGCCACGGGCAGGGACTGAGCCCAGCAGCTGCCCCTGCTCAGGAGGCACAACCTGTGCCCTGGGCAGTGCCCAGCCCTGAGCAGGCTGCCCAGGGAGGGGCTGCAGTGTCCCTCAGCGGGGATATTGCAGAGCCACATGGACACAGCGTGTGCCTGTGCTCTGGGATGGCCCTGCTGAGCAGGGAGGTGCCACAGGGACCCTCTGTGCTCCCTCAGCCTGGCCCAGCCTGGGGCTCTGGGATACTCAGCAGAAACAAGATCTAAATCAGGATTCCCATGTCAGTGTGTCACAGACCACAGACCTTGGGATGGAGACAAGGGCACCAAAAGTGAGTGGCAGGGAATGCTCAGAGCACAGCACAGAGCACAGAGCCTGCTCCTCCTTCCACCCCAGGTGCTGGGAACCCACCAGGGCCATCCCAGTAAAACCAGAGGTGGATTCCAGCACATCTCCTGTTTCCCATGTGCTGCTTCCCATCCAGATGGATGCACCAAACACCAGAGCTGCCTTCAGAGGCTGTTCTGTGCTTGAGAAGGAGGCAGCAAAGCTGTCAGCACAGTCAGGCTCTTCAGAGGGCTGGTTTAATTAACGAGTGTGATATCAAAGCTGAAGGACTCCTGACACACAATTACAGGGCTTTGTCTGAGCTGGAAAAAACTGTGTAACCCTTGCCTTTATCATCATCTCACTCCTGTTCACTCCATACCTCCAAAACACATCCCATGGTCACGTTTCAGTGGCCACTTCTGTGCCTGCTGATCCTTGGAACAAATGAACATTTCTAAAAATACCAGCAAATCTCAGAACCTGAGCACTCAACAGAAGCTGCAACTGCATTTCAGAGCTGATATTAAAATTCCAGTGTGCTGCTCTGAACTCTAGGAAAGCCCACCTGAAGCTCTGCTTTGGAGGAGATAATTTATGCTGGGCCATCCATCTCTGTCTGGGAGGCAGAGCCACACCTGAGGTGGGGACAGCCTTTCCCAGAGTGCTGAGGTGACAAAGGCAGCCACAACTCATCTGTGTGACTTCAGGTGCTGGCCAGCAGAAAATCCCTGGGAAAGGTGTGCCAGGATTCAGGTGATGGCTGCAAAATCCTCCAGCAGGTGTTAGAGCCTCTTCCAGCTCATCCTCCCAACAGATGCACTCCTGGAGTGCCTCTTCCCCGTGGGTTCCATCATTGCCTCCCCTCCTGCCCCACCACACAGCAAGATCCTCATCCCCCAGGAACCTGGGGCCATCTCCTTCCACACCCTAGCTGTGAATCATTCCTGATTTATTTCCTTTCTCTCACACCAGCCTCGTGCTGTGCATTCCATCCCCTTCTCCAATTCCCTCATTCCTTCTCTGCTGCATCTCATGCACAGCCCCAATCCCTGCTTGAGTCCAAACACAAAAATCCCTGCCTGATTCCTAGCCCCAATCCCTGCCTGATTCTCAAATCTCTGCCTCCTTCCCAAATCCCTGCCTGATTCCCAGCCCAATCCCTGTCTGACTCCCCAATCCCTGCTCAATTCCCCAATCCCTGCTCAATTCCCCAATCCCTGCTCAATTCCCCAATCCCTGCCTGATTCCTCGCCTGAATCCCTGTCTGACTCCCCAATCCCTGCCTGATTCCCCAATCCCTGCCTGACTCCCAGCCCCAATCCCTGTCTGATTCCCAAATCTCTGCCTCATTCCCAAATCCCTGCCTGATTCCCCAATCCCTGCCTGACTCCCAGTCTGGATCCCAAATCCCTGCCTGATTCCCAGCCCCAATCCCTGACTGATTTCCCAATCCCTGCCTCATTCCCAAATCCCTGCCTGATTCCCAGCCCCAATCCCCAATCCCTGCCTGATTCCCAGTCCCAATCCCTGCCTGATTCCTTATCCCTGCCTGATTCCCCAATCCCTGCCAGATTCCCCAATCCCTGCTCAGTTCCCCAATCCCTGCTCAATTCCCCAATCCCTGCTCAATTCCCCAATCCCTGCCAGATTCCCCAGTCCCTGCTCGGTTCCCCAGTCCCTGCCTGATTCCCGGCTGGCATCCAGAGCCTCCTCTGCCGTTCCGGAGGCTCCTCCAGACCCCAAGGCAGCGGGATGGCGGGGATTTACCGGGACACGCCCCCCTTCCCTGCTCCCCGCGACTCCAGCTGGGAATCGGGCTGAGGATGGAGCAGGTGGCGAGGTGGGAACGGAGCTCCGAGCCACGCGGGGCGAGCCCGGCACGGTCCCTGCAGGCATGGAGCCAATTTTTGGGAAGTGCAGCAGGGACTGTCCCTGTCAGTCAGTGCCGAGCCCGGCAGGGTCCCTGCAGGGATGGAGCCGATTTTGGGGAAGTGCAGCAGGGACCATCCCTGTGAGTCAATACTGAGCCCGGCACGGTCCCTGCAGGCATGGAGCCGATTTTTGGGAAGTGCAGCAGGGACTGTCCCCGGGAGTCAGTGCCGAGCCCGGCAGGGTCCCTGCAGGGATGGAGCCGATTTTTGGGGAAGTGCAGCAGGAACTGTCCTGTGAGTCAATACTGAGCCCGGCAGGGTCCCTGCAGGCATGGAGCCGATTTTTGGGAAGTGCAGTAGGGACTGTCCTGTGAGTCAATACTGAGCCCGGCAGGGTCCCTGCAGGGATGGAGCCGATTTTTGGGGAAGTGCAGCAGGGACTGTCCTGTGAGTCAATACTGAGCCCGGCAGGGTCCCTGCAGGGATGGAGCCGATTTTTGGGAAGTGCAGTAGGGACTGTCCTGTGAGTCAATACCGAGCCCAGCACGGTCCCTGCAGGGATGGAGCCGATTTTTGGGGATGTGAACAAGGGACTGTCCTGTGAGTCAGTACCGAGCCCGGCAGGGTCCCTACAGGCATGGAGCCGATTTTTGGGAAGTGCAGCAGGGACTGTCCTGTGAGTCAGTACTGAGCCCGGCAGGGTCCCTGCAGGGATGGAGCCGATTTTTGGGAAGTGCAGCAGGGACTGTCCTGTGAGTCAGTGCCGAGTCCGGCAGGGTCCCTGCAGGGATGGAGCCGATTTTTGGGGATGTGAACAAGGGACTGTCCTGTGAGTCAATACCGAGCCCGGCAGGGTCCCTGCAGGGATGGAGCCGATTTTTGGGAAGTGCAGCAGGGACCATCCCTGTGAGTCAATACCGAGCCCGGCAGGGTCCCTGCAGGGATGGAGCCGATTTTTGGGGAAGTGCAGCAGGGACTGTCCTGTGAGTCAATACCGAGCCCGGCAGGGTCCCTGCAGGGATGGAGCCGATTTTTGGGGAAGTGCAGCAGGGACTGTCCTGTGAGTCAGTGCCGAGCCCGGCAGGGTCCCTGCAGGGATGGAGCCGATTTTTGGGAAGTGCAGCAGGGACTGTCCCTGTGAGTCAGTGCCGAGCCCGGCTGGGTCCCTGCAGGGATGGAGCCGATTTTTGGGGAAGTGCAGCAGGGACCGTCCCTGTGAGTCAATACTGAGCCCGGCAGGGTCCCTGCAGGGATGGAGCCGATTTTTGGGAAGTGCAGCAGGGACTGTCCTGTGAGTCAATACCGAGCCCAGCAGGGTCCCTGCAGGGATGGAGCCGATTTTTGGGAAGTGCAGCAGGAACTGTCCCTGTGAGTCAATGCCGAGCCCGGCAGGGTCCCTACAGGGATGGAGCCGATTTTTGGGAAGTGAACTCTGTGAGTCAATGCTGAGCCCAGGGGTCTCCGGGCACAGAGATGCTGTTCTGCTCAGAGCACAGAGCTGAGCTGCTCCCAAAGGCACCGGCTGGACAGGTCCTGTGTGCTGTAAACACAGAGCTCCTTTCACTGCAATATCCCAAACAAAGGGGATTATTAATAAATCAGCGCCCGAGCTCGGGCGTAAGCAGAGCCTCACGCTGGATGCAGAGTGATTTATACACAAAGCAAAATAGATCAGTCTCACGTTGCTGGAAAAGGACACCAGATGCCTTTGACGTCACCTAAATTATCTCTATTTTTAAAAGTTACTCTTTCCCATTTGCTGCCAACTCAGAAAGTCCAATTTGCCAAGATAATCTATCGAGTGGGGATGAAGATTTCCAAAGTTGAAGAATCGGTCTCTTAGCAACCGTAGTACTCTTTTGTATTAAACCGAGCCCAGGCGTCTCCTGGAGCCTCTTCTGCACCTAATCAGCGAATTCCCATTAAAGACACAATATTGGAGAAACGTCACCTAGGATCCAGGATACATCTAAACACATCGAGTCCGTGTTCTCTCTGCTCAGAGGGATATTTATAGCTAGGGAGACATGTCAGGGAAGGATGTGGCATCTCTTATTCATGCAAGGGACTGGGTAAGAAATGAGAATGTAGGAAAAAAAATGGTGCAGCAAGAGCTGATAAGAAAAACAACATAAAATCATGGGAAGGACTTCTTCCAGCTGGGTCTGGTTCAAGCTGGTGGCCTTTGGGTGGTGGGAAGGGGTGAGAGAAAAGCAAAGCTCCCTTTCCTTTCCTGCTCTGCTTCCAGCCCAGCGTTTGGAGCAGTTTGATGCCTCCCTTTCTCCAAGCCTACCAGAGCTCTGGAATGGGTTTTTGCCTCCCACATCCACATCTGCTTCTCCCAGCCCAGCACAAAGCTTGGCTCCTGGGAAGCTTCCCTTGAGAAACACCTGCAGGTGCTCTGCAGAAAGCTGCTGGAGAAGGGGTGACACTCTTTTGGATGGAGAAGGGGTGACAAAAACTGCTCCTCTGTCCTGTCCCCGTGGAGTTCCTGTGCTGCCCGCCCAGTAATTCTGACCTTTTTCTTTCACAAATGTAACAAAAAAACCTCAGAACAAAATGGAAGCACAATCCCAGAGTCAGTATTTCAGTACAGAGCCTAGAGATGGTTCCTAATCTCCCTAAAGATGGTTCCTGCTGTCCTTGCATCCCTGCAGGCTCTGTGGCCTGCCAGTGCCCAGGACCAGCCTTGCCCAGGCACACTCCTCACCCTCCCTGAGCAGCAGGAGCAGGCCAGGGCCATGCTCTGCACGTGAGGATCAGCACACAGCAGCAATTTGGGATTTTAGGCACCATCCCCTGCCCAGAGGCCCCAGGGCTGCCTGCACATGGATCAGACTCATCCTGGTGGCTGCTGCTGGCCAAGAGGAAGGGCAAGGAGACATTTCCTGGTCCTGGAGCCTTTGGAATTGCACCTCTGGATTGACAGGAGAGGGAGCAGCTCTGAGCTGGCCCATGTGCCCTGCAGCCAACCCCACAGCCCCAGCCCAGGGCAGGGGTGGCCAAAAACACAGCCCAGTGCTCACAGGTGTGACTGTCACAGGTGAGCCAGACCTCCAGGTGAACCTCTGGAGCACCACACAGCTTTGGATGAGAGCAGGACCCTGGGAAGCAGCCCTGAGCACCAGGCACTCCCCTACAGAGCAAACAGCTCACAGAGCTCTGGGACCTCTCTGTTCCTAATCTCCCAACAGATAAGAATTAAAGGAAATCAATTCCACCTCTCCTCTGCTCCAGCTCAATCCCATCTCTCTCTCAGCACTGCTATCCCCATTTCCAGAGCACTCTCCAAAGCATTCCACGAATAATTCCATTATTGCCTGGGATTGTTATGATGTGGGGATTGCCCTGCACTCAAGAGCACAGGGAAAAGAGCCTGAGTGCCTTTAGATTTACAAGGCAAAGCAGCTTCTCTCTTTCCATCAGCTGGATTATTCAGGCTGCTTTTGCTTCCTGGCACATGAAAAATACTGAGGAAATGATCTTGAGCTGAGTGTGCAGCATCTGATCCCAGGGGCACTGGGAGCAGAGCAGTGAGTGTGACAGGGAGCTGTGACACTGCCAGGGCACTGGGAGCTCTGGCACTGCCAGGGACACTGGGAGCTGTGAGTGTGACAGGGAGCTGTGGCACTGCCAGGGACACTGGGAGCTGTGAGTGTGACAGGGAGCTGTGGCACTGCCAGGACACTGCAGCAGTGAGTGTGACAGGGAGCTGTGACACTGCCAGGGACACTGGGAGCTGTGGCACTGCCAGGACACTGGGAGCTGTGACACTGCCAGGGCACTGGGAGCTGTGAGTGTGACAGGGAGCTGTGGCACTGCCAGGGACACTGGGAGCTGTGAGTGTGACAGGGAGCTGTGACACTGCCAGGGACACTGGGAGCTGTGGCACTGCCAGGACACTGGGAGCTGTGACACTGCCAGGGCACTGGGAGCTGTGGCACTGCCAGGGACACTGGGAGCTGTGACACTGCCAGGACACTGGGAGCTGTGACACTGCCAGGGACACTGGGAGCTGTGGCACTGCCAGGACACTGGGAGCTGTGGCACTGCCAGGGCACTGGGAGCTGTGAGTGTGACAGGGAGCTGTGGCACTGCCAGGCACTGCAGCAGTGAGTGTGACAGGGAGCTGTGGCACTGCCAGGGCACTGGGGCTGTGACACTGCCAGGGCACTGGGAGCAGTGAGTGTGACAGGGAGCTGTGACACTGCCAGGGACACTGGGAGCTCGTGGCACTGCCAGGATACTGGGAGCTGTGACACTGCCAGGACACTGCAGCAGTGAGTGTGACAGGGAGCTGTGGCACTGCCAGGGACACTGCAGCAGTGAGTGTGACAGGGAGCTGTGGCACTGCCAGGACACTGGGAGCTGTGAGTGTGACAGGGAGCTGTGACACTGCCAGGACACTGCAGCAGTGAGTGTGACAGGGAGCTGTGACACTGCCAGGGCACTGCAGCAGTCAGTGTGACAGGGAGCTGTGGCACTGCCAGGACACTGGGAGCTCTGGCACTGCCAGGATACTGGGAGCTGTGACACTGCCAGGACACTGCAGCAGTGAGTGTGACAGGGAGCTGTGGCACTGCCAGGGACACTGCAGCAGTGAGTGTGACAGGGAGCTGTGGCACTGCCAGGACACTGGGAGCTGTGAGTGTGACAGGGAGCTGTGGCACTGCCAGGGCACTGGGAGCTGTGAGTGTGACAGGGAGCTGTGGCACTGCCAGGGCACTGCAGCAGTCAGTGTGACAGGGAGCTGTGGCACTGCCAGGACACTGGGAGCTCTGGCACTGCCAGGGACACTGGGAGCTGTGACACTGCCAGGGACACTGGGAGCTGTGGCACTGCCAGGGCACTGCAGTGTTGCAGCAGCAGGGTCAGTATCCCTCTAATACAGACATTCAGTATATCAATATATCCCACAATATCCAGGCACACTCTGAACACAGACACCCTAAACCTCCTGGTCTGCCTGGAATAAAAAGTGGAATTGGTCTCAGCTTAAAATTCCATTGAATTTCTCCAGACAATAATGAAGTTGGTTGATAAAATGACTCTGGAAGTATTTCTTGCAAATATGAATCAATTTAGATTGATAGGAAATAGAACCAAGAAACAAACCCACCTGACTGCTTTTGGCAGCTTGGCCATTAAATACATAATTCTGCCCTGGTCTGCATTTCCAGCACGAAGGAGGAGCTGCAGGAAGGGAAGGAACCCAGCAGCAATCCCTTTCTCACAAAACTGGTCCTGCTGGGGCTCTTCCTGGGGTGCACAGCTGCTCTCCCCAGGAGGGACATCCTGCCCAACACCTGAGTTCAGAAGTTTGCTGGGAAAATATCTCAGGAGAGAGAGGGAATTCTCTGCCTAAGGAAGCAGTGAGAAGGGTTCCTGAGTCAGTTCAGGGAGAAAACCCAAAGTTTCTGTTACTTTGCCACTCATCTCCATGGAAGCAGCTTCTCCCTGAAAGCAGAAACTGCTGCTGGCTTGTCCAAGCTGGGAATGAGCTTCTGCTTCCAGAGGCTCCCATATCCCTCTGCAGCTGCTCCTGCTGTGCTGGACACAACCTGCCTGTTATCCTGGAGACACTAAAACAAAAACCTAAACTAAAACCTCCAGAGCTCTCAGGAAAAGCTGCTGTCAGTTCTGCAGGTTGCCAGGAGCTCCAAGGGATTCCACAGTGGCCAAGGAATAACGAGGAGCAGGGCAATCCCAGATGTGCTCCTTCCACAGCTGTATCCTGTGCCAGCTGCCCAGCACGGGCACACCAGAGGGTCCTGGACACAGAGGATCTGCTCCAGGACTCCCCAGGCCAGCCAGGACATGGGGGAAGGATAAAAGCAGCTCCTTGTTCCTCATCTTCATCTGATATTCTCTCCAAGGGTATTTTAGCAACAGCAGAGAGGAGCAAACAGGAGGAAAAATCCCAAATAGCTCTGCCAGTTTCATGGGAATGGCCCAAGGATCATCCAAGTGCAGCTCCTGGCCCTGCACAGGACAGTCCCAAGGATCCCAGCAGAGTTTGTTGCTGCAGCACATCAGCTGCTTTCCCTCCTCCATCCCTTCCCACCCACCCCACCCAAAACCCAGCAAGGGACTGGCAGTGCCTCAAAGGTCACACAGTGCCTGTGCCCTGAGCACTAGGACAGTGTTCATGGAATCAGGGATCACCCAGTGCCACCCCTGCCATGGCAGGGACACCTCCCACTGTCCCAGCTGCTCCCAGCCCTGCCCAGCCTGGTCTGGGGCACTGCCAGGGATCCAGGGGCAGCCACAGCTGCTCTGGGCACCCTGTGCCAGCCCTGTCCACCCTCACAGGGACAATTCCTGCCCAAAATCCCACCTGTCCCTGCCCTTGGGCACTGTGAAGTCCAGCTGGGCTCATCCCTTCCCAGGGAGGGCACTGGGGGCACCTGGAATGCTCAGCCTGACCCAGGGACAGCTGCAGGTCTGCAGCCCAGAGCAGCTCTGGGTCCTGGGTCAGGGGAGATCTGATCCTCCCTCAAGGGCCCTTCTTCAAACAGTCCCAAGACCTCCACAAATCTTCCCTTTCAGGATCACATTTACTTCTGTTTATCCCACGGGAGTGCCATGGGTTCCCATGCCAGCAGTGCTGCTCCACCTTCTCCTCTCCCCAACACCTCCTCCAGCTCCATCTGACATTTGCAGCTCAGCTTTGGAGCAGACAGCGAGCAACTGCTCCATGTTCTCCTCCTCCCACTCTGGAGTCACCAATCCTGGGCTGTCCTTTGTTGAGCTGTCACAAATTCCTGTCACCTGTCACCTGTCCCTCCAGTGTGGCCCTTCCAGAAACACTGAGCTGCCACCAAACCCTCACAGAACCTCTCCCTGCTGCTCAGCCATTGCAGGAGAAGAAAACAAAGAAACCTGCAGGCCCCCAAAGCAATCCCTGGAGCACCTGAGGTGGAAATGCCACACTGCAGGTTCAGCATGAGCAGGTCCCCCAGGCCAGGAGCTGGGTCACATCCCCATGTCCAGCCCCAGGAAGGGACAGGCCAGGATCTCCACTCCATAGGAGCCAACATCAGTCTCCAGTGACCTCACCATCCAGCACCATGGTGCTCACAGACCCCAGGGGGGATGGGAAGGGTCTGACCTCCCCTGCATGGCCAGCCCAGGCCAGGGGTGGGACATGGGCAACACCTGGAGCCCCAAACCAGCCCCACAGCCCGGATCAGGAGCCTCCAGCCCAGCCACCTCCAGTGGGAACTGCTCCCACCAGGCTCCCTGCAGGTGGGGCACCCCCAGTGCCTCCCCTCGGGCACCCCCAGCTCTCAGTGAGCTGCTGAGGGCTGCACTGGCCATTCCCTGAATGGCCCATCCCAGAAACACGGAGAGAAGCTGGAACTGGCAGGATCTGCTCTTTCCCTCCTCCTCTGTTCTCATGGAAAAGCTGCAGCCACATTCACACTTAATCACAGAAACTGCTGCACATGGGCCCAGCTGCAGGGCCAGGGCAGATCTCTCCCTTTGGAAAGCCCTCACTCCCTGACTGCTGAAAATTCCATCCCTTTGGAAAGCCCTCATTCCCTGATTCCTGACAATTCCATCCCTTTGGAAAGCCCTCATTCCCTGATTTCTGACAGTTCCATCCCTTTGGAAAGCCCTCACTCCCTGATTCCTGACAATTCCATCCCTTTGGAAAGCCCTCACTCCCTGATTCCTGACAATTCCATCCCTTTGGAAAGCCCTCACTCCCTGATTGCTGACAATTCCATCCCTTTGGAAAGCCCTCATTCCCTGATTCCTGACAATTCCATCCCTTTGGAAAGCCCTCATTCCCTGATTCGCTGACAATTCCATCCCTTTGGAAAGCCCTCATTCCCTGATTCCTGACAGTTCCATCCCTTTGGAAAGCCCTCATTCCCTGATTCCTGACAATTCCATCCCTTTGGAAAGCCCTCATCCCTGATTCCTGACAATTCCATCCCTTTGGAAAGCCCTCATTCCCTGATTCCTGACAATTCCATCCCTTTGGAAAGCCCTCATTCCCTGATTCCTGACAATTCCATCCCTTTGGAAAGCCCTCACTCCCTGATTCCTGACAATTCCATCCCTTTGGAAAGCCCTCACTCCCTGATTCCTGACAATTCCATCCCTTTGGAAAACCCTCACTCCCTGATTCCTGACAGTTCCATCCCTTTGGAAAACCCTCACTCCCTGATTGCTGACAATTCCATCCCTTTGGAAAGCCCTCACTCCCTGATTCCTGACAATTCCATCCCTTTGGAAAGCCCTCATTCCCTGATTCCTGACAGTTCCATCCCTTTGGAAAACCCTCACTCCCTGATTCCTGACAATTCCATCCCTTTGGAAAGCCCTCACTCCCTGATTCCTGTTAGCTGCATCCCTTTGGAAAGCCCTCATTCCCTGATTCCTGACAGTTCCATCCCTTTGGAAAGCCCTCACTCCCTGATTCCTGACAATTCCATCCCTTTGGAAAGCCCTCACTCCCTGATTCCTGACAGTTCCATCCCTTTGGAAAACCCTCACTCCCTGACTGCTGTTAGCTCCATCCCTTTGGAAAGCCCTCATTCCCTGGTTCCTGACAATTCCATCCCTTTGGAAAGCCCTCACTCCCTGATTCCTGGCAGCCCTCGAGCCCAGAGGTTCTCTCAGCTCCAACCCTTGGTAAGCTCTTGCTCTGGGGTAAGATTTTGCTGCTCCTGTCGTCTAAAAATATCTCAGGAGAATTTGCTCCAGCCCAAACTGGCTCTGCTTGAAAGGGTTTCAAACATCAAACATCTGCTGGGAATTTGGAGCAGGGTCTGGCTTGGTTTGCCTGCCCTTTTCCCAACTTCAAACAGCTCCAGAGCCCTGAGCTTGGCTTCACTAAAACCCCTGGTTCCACCAAAGCTGAAATAAAAACTGGGCAAACACGTCCCTCCGTCCCTTTCCCAATTCCTCCAGGACCTGCATGGTCAGGTTACAGTTTCCTCTTGGTTTTCCTGGGCTGGGGTCCCACTAGGAGTCCCTGGGAGTTTCCACCTGGGAATCCCAGACTTTGCTGGGCCACAGCCAAGGGAACAAATCTGGTTCCCTTTTGGGCCATTGTACCCATTAACTCTGCTGCTGTCTCTGGGCAGATCCAGCCCTGGGGAAGGCTGTTCTTCCAGCTGGTCTGAGAGGCTCCAACAGAACCACAGGGACCTCCTGGTGCCCAGGGAGGGCAGAGCCAGGAGCACAACGTGCACACTTCTCACACTTCATTGGGAAGCTTTATAAATTAATTGGAGTACAAAGTCGGGTCTAATTGATGTTTGTATGGATTGAACTGCTCCAAGTCTTAATTTTGGTTGTAAAACTTCCTTTAAAACAGAGCCATTTATAATTAAGACAGGATCTGTAATTAATGGAGTTTTATACTCATAAAACTGCCTCTCTCATCAGTCTAAATTAAACTCCACATGAAAGTTGGAGCAAATTAAATACAGTAGATGCCAAAACTACTTTCTCTGAACTCTTTGCTATTCTTATTAATGTCAAAACAGGAAAGATGTGAAGGTGTGGAAAAGTGATGGAAATCCATGTTTGGGGAGGAGACCATGGTCTGTGCCCACCCCATGCAGGGGGAGCACAGAGACATCCCCATCCCCTTCCACACGAGGCAGGAGCCACTTCCCACATTCCAGCTGGAAAATCAATATTTTCATAGTAAAAAAATAATATCTTGCCCCTCTTGCACCATTCTAACAAACACAAATCTGTTTGGAAAAGTTTTGTTCCACCAGTCACACGAGGTCGCCATGCCTGAGGAGGGGGTGGCAGAGGTTCCCTTCATGTGCCAGGGGTTATTTAAAACAAAGGTTAATTAAACCAAGGGTTAATTAAAACTAGGGTGAGGATGGCCTGGCCATTTCCCCAAATCCCCATTAATGAAACTCCTGAGCTCTGGTAACCATGGTTGACCAAGTGACTCTTTCCAGCCTCAGCCACAAATCTTTACAGCCATCAACCACAATATTTACACAGCCCAGACAATTCTGAGCTTGTGGCAAGAAAATAAATCCTTGTGGACATATGTACAGAGCTAAAAGTTCCCCAATAAATCTGTTTGCCATGTTTTCCTCATCCACATCTAGGTAATTAGCAATTCCCTGCTTTAAATGCTCCCATTAATTTGGGTTGCTGTTTTTAGTGGAATATCATTTCCTCTTCCCAAAAGGGCCATTACTATTTTTGTACCATGTGTTTTTTCTGGCTGCCACATTCTGCTCTCCCCACTCAAAAAAGTCACTCCAACCTTCACCAAGTATTTATGGCTTGAAGATTCCTACACACATCACTGAGCTGACATGCAGGGAGCCTGTCACAGCTGTCCAGAGTTACCCAGGGCTGTCCCACAGAACTCCAGGCTCCAGCTGGAGCCCAGGATCCCCAGCAGCTGCTGAAAAGAGCAGCTCAGGCACTGGTTACTCCCAATGCCAACCTTTGGGATGCCCAGCTGTCCCCATGGGCTGCAGCACTCAGGGACTAGGGAAGTCTCAGCACTCTGGCTGAGGAACTCTGGCCAGTGCCACAACAGGATTTGTCCCCTCCCTGGGGATGAGGATTATTGCAGCTGCTCCTGAGCAGAGCTGGGCTGATGGAGATGGAGATGGGGGAGGTGCCTCCCCAAAAGGGTGGGAGGGAAGTGCCCAAGCAGCACCAAACCCCTGTGTTTGATCCAATTTAGAGCAAAACCAGCTGGGTCTGTGGCCCTGCTGCCTCAGAGCCTCCCTTTGCAGCCCACTCTCTTAATTTGTGCTGCTCTCATCCCATCAAAGCCTCAGAGGCTGCAGGAGCTGGGAGAGGTAAGGAATGCAGAGAGCTGATTATTAACGAAGCACATAAATTACCATACTGATAATTACCCAAAGGAGCAAGGTTCAAAGGAGCCTCTCTCTGTTCCACCACGGATTCCCAGCCCAGACACCCAGCCCAGCCTGGGGCCAGCCCTCTCTCACAGCCAGGCTCACTCTGTGCATGACAAACTGGGCTGGGACTGGCTCTGTGCCACCAGGAGGAGAGCAGGATGAAGCATGAAGGATGAAGAGGAGGGATGGCAGAATGAGCTGTGCTCCTGGGCAGCTGCATGCCAGAAATCCCCCAGGATGGGATGTGACATCCAATCTTCCTGCACTCACAAACTGAAACTCGGGAGGGTGAAACTTTCCCTAGGAGCTGATCCCTAAAAGGTTTCTACTAGAATGAGAAAGACTCTAAGGACATCACCAGTTACCTGGTTCCTTCAGTGACAGCCCAGCTCCATCGATGGGAATTTTCCTGCCTCCATCACTGGGATCAGAATTTCACACTTGTAAAGTCAGCACGTTTTCCCTGGGAGACACTGAGTCCCCCAAGCTCAGCTCTTCCATTGGCTGAGCAAAGACACCAACCCTGCTCATCCTGAGAAATGTTCCATGGCAGCTTCTCCACGCAGAGGAACTCCAGGGATGGGCCATGTTTGGCTTCAAACATTGCTGGGATGGAGAAACAGGCACTCTCAACACATCAGGAGCACTTTTTATATTGCCAGGCCCCCACACCATGATTGCAGCCCGAGTTTTTGGGTGAGAAGGTGAAACAACCACACTAAACACCTGAAAACAGCAGCTTCTGGTCTCTGCTGTGCAGATAAACCTCAGCAGAGACATCCCCAGAGCACAAGAAGTCATTCCTTCCCCACAGCAAAGCACTCAAGGTGTCCCTCGGGCTCAGGTGGCACCAGGTGTCACCCAGGTGTCACCCAGCCAGGAGCCCTGGCCTGCTGCTCCCTCACAGGGGGAATAAACTGAACCCTTCAATCACCTAAAAACTCCTCTCCAAACCCCCAGGAGCTGTGAGCAACAGCTCCTGAAGTGAGAGCTGCTGTCTAATGCCATCTCCTCCTGCCAGCCCTGGAGGGACACCTCAGCCTTACTCTCATTGATGGGAGCTGCAGAAATCAAAGCACATCTCTTCATCCACGCAGGAAAAAAGCAAATTGGAAACACCAGACCCAGTGCAGGACAGCAGGGAACCTGAGCAGAAGCCAGACTCCCCCTCCAGAGCCCTGTATTTAACCAGACTCTGGATTTGCTTTGCTGCCATTTCCTCAGCTCATACATTCCATCCTTTTCTTGTGAAAAGTGAGAGCCAGACAAAAGGGGGAATGAGGAATCCAGCAAAGGAAAGCTGTGGAGAAACGAGCCTGGAAGGTCTCTGGAATGAAGTTGTCACTCCCTAAGCCCTTCCCAGAATGGGGTGGGAAGTGTCCCTGCTGCACCCCAGCCAAGCCAAACCCGGGATATTTTTACTGCTGGCCTGGAATGGCCACTCCTGGGCTTTGCCAGAACCTGGGCTTGGCTCCTGGGAGCCCCTCAGGGGAGCCATAAAAGCTCCTGGGAGCCACTGAGGACCCAGGCACAGGGGTGGCTCAGGTGTGACCCCCCTCCTGGGGCTCCCCTGCACATCTCAGATGCTGGCCCTGCTCCTGTGCCCCAGGCTTGGCTGGAAAAGAACCATCCCCAGGCAATCTGTGTCCTGCAGAGCTTTCCCCAAACCAGACCAAGACACCTCATCAGCTCCCAGCACTGCCCCGTGGGCAGGATGGAAGGAAACGATTGGATTTGATCTTTCTGTGGAAGCTGGGACCTGGCCAGCTTAAATCTGCACATTTGCCACACCTTCAGGGCAGAACCGAGGGAAAAGGCTCAGACTCAAAATGAAACACTTCGTTTTGGAACAGATGAGAATTCTATTTTCCTCCATAGCTTCCAATTCATGGAAGAAAAATGCAGAAATTCAAATGTGCTGATTTGGCTCAGATTTAAAAAAAAAATAGGAAAAAAAAAAGGGGTATCCACTTTTTAAAAACTCCAATAAAAGGAAGAATCCCCTATTTGCAGAGCTGCATTGGGAGGCATGCCTGTCCTGGGGCTGTTAAACCTCCCTGCAGTCCCTGAGGAACACTTTTTACAACCAGGGACCTTTTGTTACTCCTGTGCCTTAGAGAGGGAACCTCAGCCCATCTCACTTCCACTTCCCCCAGGAGCAAAGCAGGACAGAACATCCAACTCTCTTTCCCATTTTCCCTCCTGCACACTGGAATCAATCCCCAAAGCAGTGACACTGCACTGAGTGCCTGTGCTGGGCACCCATCCCTCAGACAGGCTGGCAAACACAGCTGGCAAAGGAGGAATCGCCGTGTCCCCTCCCCACGCTGAGCCTGAGGAACTGCCGAGCACAAAACTGCCCCGAGCCTTCTGTGCCTCTGGGAAGCAGCAGCAATTCCAGTTCCAGAGCCCCGTCCCTGTCCCTGCCCAGCCAGAGCTGTTCACACCATCTCACACCCTGGATTCCATTTCCCTGAAAGGAGAGTAATGAGATTTGTGTTTCCTCGCAAATTAAAAAGAAATTGCCCAAAAGAATAATCCTAAAAGACAAAATACTGCCTCATCCCAGATGTTTCTAATAGCCTTGTGTACCAATGGCTTATTTGGAGAGGTTTTTCCTAGATGACATCTTAATGATGTGCATTCAGGACCATGAGACATAAATATAATTCACTACCAAAGCTTGGGGGTTTTCTTTCTTTTGTTGTTTTTTTCCCCCCCATAATTGTTATCAAAATAAAGGAGACACTTTCAGAAAGCCTTTGTGCTGTTCTGCACTACTAAAGACTGAAAATTCCGAATATCAACATTTCCGGGAGTTTTTTCCTGGCTCTTACTTGGCTCGTGCTGCCTGTGACCCCCGTTCCAGGCAGGACACAGGGACTGAGCAGCTCCTGCTGGTCCAGCCCATCCCAGTCCCAGCCACAGCTGGATCCCAGCTGCTTCCCCTGGGGTGATGGTGCCAGGACTCTGCAGGCCTGGGCACTCAGCTCCACCATCTCCTGTCCTGTCACTCTGAGTGTTGATTCACGTGATGCTCATGTGGGTCCTGCTGCTGTCCCAGCACTGCCCCTGTCCCTCCCCTGTGTCCCTCTCAGTGGGTCCAGTGTGTTGGGTTGATGTGGCCAGAAATGTGAATTCTGTCCCATCTGCTGCAGCCGGGTGGGGCAGTGACCCTGATCTCCTGGCACATATTATCTGCTAATGGGCCAGCTTTAAACCAGCTGGGCAATCATCTTTATCTTTCCACAGCCCATCCTCCCTCCAGGAGATATCATCTGCTGCTGGCCCAGTGAGTCCCAGTGCATGACTGATAAAATTACATCATCCCACTGGGAGATGCTCCAGCCAGGGGAGCAGCCAAGCCTTTCCTACCCAGATAAAAACTGAGATTTTGGACACCAAGGTACCTTCTTTCCACTGCATTCCAGAGGAAAGCCAGACCTTTGCACATCATCCCTGGAGCTTCAGAGGAAACTGCACCTTCTGCAGGAGCACTGCTCCAGCTGAACCACATCTGCCCCTGCAGGAGGATGCAGCCACCATTGAATGGGACTGCTGCCAACACCCTGACTGACTGACGGGTGTCAGCTTGGATTCTGACTCTGGCAGGGTTTGGGATTGTTCTTTGTAATCCTGTATTTCTATTTTAATTTTCTTAGCAAAGAACTGTTATTCCTTATTCTCATATCTTTGCTTGAGAGCCCCTGAATTTCAAAATGATAATAATAATTTGGAGGGAGGGGGTTTACATTCTCCATTTCAAAGAGAAGCTCCTGCCTTTATTGGCAGACACCTGTCCTTCAAACCAGGACACCCAGCCACAGGAGCCCTTGGGAGTGGGGGTGAACACGACACCAAGGCAGACAGAGGAGTCCTGGCTCAGCTTATCCCACAAACCCCACCTGGGACAAGCCCAGGGTGCCCCAGAGAGCCCCAGGCCGAGCCCTCCCTGCCCAGCACCACCCAGCGAGGAGGGAGGGCAGGACCTTGGGCTGAGCTCAGCCTGCCAAAACCACGGCCCAGCTTTAACTCATTTCATTGGGAGAGGGAACAGCCTGAGCAGGCTGGCAGCAGCCCTAGGAGCTGCAGTGCTCTCACCCTGCACAGCCTGTGCTGTCATCCAGGGCTCCCAAAGACATTCCAAAACTGCAGCTCCCACCTGGACACTCCCTGAGCTCATGGACACTCCCTGTGCCCCCATGGACACTCCCTGTGCTCATGGACACTCCCTGTGCCCCCATGGACACTCCCTGTGCCCATGGACACTCCTGTGCCCCCATGGACACTCCCTATGCCCCATGGACACTCCCTGTGCCCCATGGACACTCCCTGTGCCCCATGGACACTCCCTGTGCTCCATGGACACTCCCTGTGCCCCATGGACACTCCCTGTGCCCCATGGACACTCCCTGTGCTCATGGACACTCCTGTGCCCCCATGGACACTCCCTGTGCCCCATGGACACTCCCTGTGCTCATGGACACTCCTGTGCCCCCATGGACACTCCCTGTGCCCCATGGACACTCCCTGTGCCCCATGGACACTCCCTGTGCTCATGGACACTCCCTGTGCCCCCATGGACACTCCCTGTGCCCCATGGACACTCCCCTGTGCTCATGGACACTCCCCTGTGCTCATGGACACTCCCTGTGCCCCCATGGACACTCCCTGTGCCCCATGGACACTCCCTGTGCTCATGGACACTCCCTGTGCCCCCATGGACACTCCCTGTGCCCCATGGACACTCCCTGTGCCCATGGACACTCCCTGTGCCCCCATGGACACTCCCTGTGCTCTGGACACTCCCTGTGCCCCATGGACACTCCCTGTGCCCATGGACACTCCCCTGTGCCCCATGGACACTCCCTGTGCCCCATGGACACTCCCTGTGCCCCCATGGACACTCCCTGTGCTCATGGACACTCCCTGTGCCCCATGGACACTCCCTGTGCCACCATGGACACTCCCTGTGCCCCATGGACACTCCCTGTGCCCCCATGGACACTCCCTGTGCCCCATGGACACTCCCTGTGCTCATGGACACTCCCTGTGCTCATGGACACTCCCTGTGCCCCCATGGACACTCCCTGTGCCCCCATGGACACTCCCTGTGCCCCATGGACACTCCCTGTGCTCATGGACACTCCCTGTGCCCATGGACACTCCCTGTGCTCTGGACACTCCCTGTGCCCCCATGGACACTCCCTGTGCCCCATGGACACTCCCTGTGCCCCATGGACACTCCCTGTGCTCATGGACACTCCCTGTGCCCCCATGGACACTCCCTGTGCTCAAGGACACTCCCTGTGCCCCATGGACACTCCCTGTGCTCTGGACACTCCCTGGACACTCCTGGCATCTCGGGTGGGATCAGGAAGCAAAGGGGGCCGAGCTCTCCTGTCCCTCCCTGCTGTTCCCTGTCCCTCCCAGCCCTGGCTGGGGTCCCACAGCCCTGCACAGCCCCCGTGCCTGGCAGCAGCAGGGTCCCTGGCAGAGTGGCTCCCCATGGATGGGTGTCCAAGGCTCGACTTCCCAGGGCTCCTGCAGATGCACTTTGATGTCACCAAGGCAGAGCTGGCAGAGCAGGAGTTCCCACTGGCTCCTGCTCCCTGCCCAGCTCCCCTGGACCCATCTGGCTGCAGGCTCCAGGGACAGCTGCACATGGCTGCTCCTGCTCTGGCTCCTCAGGCTCTGGGAATAGCAAATCCAAGGCAGGAGGCAGCTGCTGCTCCCCAGCTCCAAACCCTCTGCTCTCTGCCCCTCCCACCCACCCTGCCCCATCCCACTGGGGTAATCCCCCTGCTCCTCCTCCTCTCCTGCTTCTCCCAGCTCTGACTTTTTGGGAACGTGCAGTGCACATCCTGAGGGAGCATCCTTCCAAAATCCATTTAATGGCACCTTGGCACCTTTTTCTCATCTGAGCTGAGGCTGTGATGTCTCAGGACCCATGTCTGGCCAAGGAGAACTGGCAAACAGAGAATTCCAGCAGAGGGAGAGGACATCAATTCCCAGTACTGCTGACATCTCTCTGCTGGCCTCACACCCTGCTCACTGTGCCAGGGCCCTGGCTGGGCCTCAGGACAGCAAAGGCACTTTCTGGCACATGGGGACATGGGGACAGGACCTCAGCAGAGCCCTGTGGGTGATGGATATTCCCTGGAGCAGCAGGGCTGAGATCTGACAGCACCACGGGCAGTGTTCCCAGCCCAAACCAGGAGCACCGACCTTGACATCTGGTGCTCATTCCAAAGGCTCTGCTCAAATGGCACCTGAAAACCCTCCAAAGGCACCAGGTGAGACCCTCTCAGTCACTGGGTTTCTGTCCCTGCCACTGCAGCAGCGCTGTGCCAGGACCCTGTGCCACCCCCGTGTCACCAGCAGGGAGCACAGGGACATGGGCACTGGGGAGTCCAGGCCAAGCCATTGCTCAGGAGCACAGACAGAGGCTCTGGCAGCTCCCAAGGCTGGGGTGGCTTCTCCCCCTTCCCCAATTTCTCTGCTGCCCAGTAAACTGAGGCACAGAGCAATCAGCAACAGCCAAAACATCCCAGTGAAGGACTGTGAACAGAGATCTGTCCTTCTGCTTCTCTAGTGTACACCTGACCCCTAAACCTCCTTACTCAGGGGCAAAACCTATTTCTGAATGTTCCCCTGTACAGATTCAGGGGTTTGCAGGTATTTGTGCCGTGGAAAGGAGGCTGCTCTGAGGAGCCAAGGCATCAATTCTGCTGGGCTGGGCTTGATTGCACTGATGTGCTGAGGTGAGTGTCACCTGGCTGAAATCCCTGTCCCCACGGCCCCCAGGGACACCTGGCATTGTCCTGCCCCAGCAGCCTGGCAGGCAGAGCACCAGGATCACCTCCAGACCCCGCAGGATTCTAATCAGGGTAATTAAAGGATGGATCTTCCAGGCCAGCTCAGAGCCTGAGTGAGCAGAGCCCTGGCAGCCCAGAGGCCCCCATATCCATCCAGGGCTGTCCAGAGCCATCCCTGTCCCAGCTCCTCCCTGGCAGCTTGGCCAGCCCTTTTCCAGCCCTCCCTGAGCTCCTGAGCCCAGCACTGAGAGAGGCCCCAGGAACTGAAATAAAAGCATTTGCTCAGCACTCAGTGCCACCAAGGGATGCCCAAGGCACTTAAATCCAGGGAGAAGGCCGGGTTTGTGCCTCTGCCTGTGCTGCTAAATGGGAAGAAATGGCTTTTCAGAGGGATTTTCAGCTGGAGATCAACTGCTTGAGTGCCCAGAACTGCTGTGGCTTCTGCAGCACTGAGGTTTCTCCAGGGTCTCACTGCTGTGGCTGGGGAAGGAGCTGGGACAGTTCCCACCTGATCCAAAGGAGCAGCCCTCTGTGGGGTGGGGGCATGCCCAAAATCTGTTCCTGTGGCACTGCCAGCCCTGCCCAGGGGCAGGAATTGCCTCCCTTTCCAGGGAGGGATGCTCTGGACAGACTAACCCCATCCCAAGGGATCCCTGGGAGCTGGGCCAGCAGGGAATGATGTGTTTGGGACCTGGCTGGGTGTGCACAGCACACCAACACCTCCCTGAACCCACAGCTCTTCCCATCCTGGAAAATGGGGGACACAGGGGCATTCAGCCTCCAGGGAATCTCCCAGCTCTGGGCTGCAGGAGCCCTGTCCCAGGCAGTGTCACAGCCTGGGGCAGCTCAGCAAGGCAGCGAGGCAGCAGGTGAGGCTGAGATCACTGGGTGCATCCAGCAAGATTTCCTGGAACAGCAGGGACTCACTAAACCCAGGTTTAACACTAGGGATCGAAGAACTTGTAAAATTAATGATCCAGCCTAGGAGCTTGCATCAAAAATTAAAAATCCCTATTAAAAATTGGATAAATGTGTCACAGCCAGATTTAAATGCCTTTTATGGCAGGTTTAGCTCCTGATGTGGATTTGCTCCATTCCTGTGGCTGGAGGGGTCACAGGCAGTGAATTCCCAGCCGCAGGAGCATTGGCCTGGCAGGATCCATGGAATGCCAGGGAGCACCAAAGCCTCAGCAGCACCTGGGGAGAGACACCCCCAGCAGACCCGAAAGGAGCTGCACCAAGGCACAGTTTGGATCCCTCTCCCCAAATCCATCTTCTTCCAGCTCAAACAGGCTCCATCTCCACTGCAATAATCCAGGAATCCTCCAGCCCTGCCCAGGGATATCTGAATATCCCCCCCTGTCTCAGCAGCCCGTTCCCAAACTGTGTCAGCATAGCTGGAGCTCAAACCATCCCTTTAATTGTTGTCCAGATGGTGTCCCTGTCATTTTAATTTGCTGGCAAGCAATCCCATTTTATTTGTACTCTCTTGCTGCAAGGACTCTTTCCTTGGAGATGCTGCTGATGCCTGTTCTGGACTTTTGGGGGCAGGGAGTCCAGGTGACACATTCCCCCTTGGGAGGGAGTGCAGGACAGGGGGAGCAGAGCCCCTGGAGCCCCTCCCAAGGCTGAGTTTGTCCCCTGGAAAATCAACCTGCCAAATTCCAGGCTCCTTGTGCAGGGCTTGGGATGTAAAGGAGTATGGAAACCCTTCTTGTTCTGGAGTTTCTCCCCATCCAGAGCTTTCTGCCACCTTCCTGCTGAGGAGCTCCAGTGGAGAATCTCAGAGCTCATCCCCAGCTCCAGTGGTCCCCATGGCAATGCAGCAGCTGCAACCCTCAGAACCTGGAATTCCTCTGCAGACCTCCCTGTGCTCCCACCCCCTGCACTGCCTGTCTGGGGAGGGAGGTGATGCTAATTCCAGGGAAAAGCTTTCCTGGAGGCTGAGGGGGGAAGGCTGGTGATGCTGGCTAAGTGTCAGTGGCACACAGGACCCTGCTGCCACAGGGAAGGATTCCCAAAGGGAGCCCAGGAGAATGGAGCTGTGCTGGGCAGGACCTCCCCTCAGCCATGCTGGCACCTGGAGACCCCTGATGGGACAGGGCACAGGGAATGACACCCACAAACCTCTGCCCTGGGGGATCCCTGCAGCCTCCTCAGGGCTGAGCTGCCACAGCTCCAGGGAACCACCCCCTCCCCATCAGGAACTGTCTGGAGCAAAGGGAACCTGCAACCCAAGAATTCCTGCAGAATTCCCTGTGAGGGTGGCAGGGCTGGCACAGGTGCCCAGAGCAGCTGTGGCTGCCCCTGGATCCCTGGCAGTGCCCAGGCCAGGCTGGACAGGGCTGGGAGCAGCTGGGACAGTGGGAGGTGTCCCTGCCATGGCAGGGGTGGCACTGGGTGGGCTTTGAGGTCCCTTCCACCCCAAGCCTGTCTAGGATTCTGTGATCCTCAGAACATTAACACTACTCCAGATTTTATATTTTCTTTAGGGAGACTGCTCCATAGCTGGAACTCCCAAGTCTCAAGGAAATCCACACTGGAATTCCAAGTTGTGGCAGGAAAATTGGCAGAAGGAAGAGACAGAGCTGCTCCTGTCCCCGGCAGCCTGGGCATGGTGCTGGCACAGTTTGATATTCAGGGACAGGAAACCCCATCACAGCTCAATAACAGACAGAAATAATTCCATTTCCAGCCATAGCCACTCACAGCAGTGACACTGGGGATGAACCTCCCTTGGAAAAGAGCTCTGGGAAACAGCAAATGAGCTTTATACAGTCCCAGCTACTGCACTAATGCTTGCAGGGCTTGCCCTGGGCATAGACTGATGGAGCTGTGCAGGGATCCATGTCCAGAGCACCTCCTACCCCAGGAGACCTTTTCCCTTCCCTTCCCTTCCCTTCCCTTCCCTTCCCTTCCCTTCCCTTCCCTTCCCTTCCCTTCCCTTCCCTTCCCTTCCCTTCCCTTCCCTTCCCTTCCCTTCCCTTCCCTTCCCTTCCCTTCCCTTCCCTTCCCCTTTTCCAGGTGTTTTTTCCTCTCCCTGGAGCTGAGCAGGCTCAGCCTGTTGCTGCTCCATGACTCAGCCACTGACTAATGCCTGTCTGCCCTGGGTCTCCCTCTTGGAGCTCAGCCCTGCTCCTGTTCCCTGGATCCCACCTGGAACACAGAAGATAATTAATCCTCAGCTGGGGAGACTCTCCCTGCCTTTTCCCTTCTGGTCTGTGCCCACCTGCAGGATTAGAGTGCCAGGGAAAACTCAGCCTCTGGAGAGGGGCAGGAGCTGTGGCACAGCAGCTCTGGCTCTGCAGCTAGGGAATCTCACCAAGCCTTCATGGTGACAGTGCAGAGAACCACTCTGGACCAGCCACAATCCTCTGGCTCACGGGGTTTTTGTTAAATAACAGCCCCCAAAGGAGCCTGGTGGTGGCAGAGCCCTGCAGGACACAGCCCCTCCTTCCCCAGGCTCCCAACACCCAAGGATTGGCACCAGACGTGAAGGAGGGTGAACAGCCCCAGCCTGGGCTGATTTTCAGAGGCAGGGTTAGGATGGCACAGCTGTGTTTGTGATGTTGGCCCGTTTTACCTGGGGTGTGTGACCCCAGAGTGTCCCCAGCCCCACAGTGCCCCCTGCCCTGCTCCTGGGGCTGCAGCCCCACCAGCCCTGCACTGCTGGCAGCAGGGGACAGCTGCCAATCCCAGCTCCATGTGGAGAGCGTCACCAGCCCCTGAACTCCCTCTGGAGCTGCTTCCAGGGCACTCTGGAGCTGCTCAGGGATGTCTTCTACACCCAGAAAAGAGATACCTGGGGAGAGCTGGCAACAAGGGGAGGTGCTGGGAAGAAGCAGCAGCAATGAGGCATCTGCTGTGGTTTATAATCCAGAAGGATGGAAAAGGCTCCTGGTGAGGGAAGTGCCCACACTCCTGCCCTGTATTCCCCTGCAGTCCCTTTTCCTGGGCTGCTCTGCTCACACCTCCAGTTCAACCAGGCAAAACCCTGACCCTGCCACCCTGGAGCTTGACCTTAGGGACTGCAAAAGCCCAAAAATCTCTCCCAGTCTAGAAAAAAACCCCACAGACACCCCAGCCCTACCTGAGGCAGGAGCTCCATGGGCAAGGCAACAGATGCCAACATTGCCCTGCAGCAACATTTCCTCCTGCTGATCCCAAAGGAGCCTGGCTCAGGTGAGGATTTATTGGGATGTCTGCCTGGACAAATGCTGCTGCTGTGGTTCACATTTGGGTTTCTCTGCAAGGCTCTACTTGCATCTCCCCCAAGCCTGCTTATCATGCATGTGCCTCTCTTCAGGTGAGATTTGTCACATTCCCACTCTGGAAATGTTTTTCCCTCCTGACAATACCCTTTAGATAGTGCCTGTGGAGGTGGATGACTCAAGCTTGACATGATTATTTCCATCCAGCTTTTTTTATTAAAAATACTCCTGATGGTTCAGAACGTGAGGACAGGAGCTGCCTTGGAAGGGACGTGGAAAGCTCAGAGTCTGCACAAACTGTGCCATGATTTTATGTCAACCAACCAGAGCCAGAAAATCTGTGTAAAACAGCCCCTCCCAGGCTGAATTTATCATGTCATAGAAACCTCCAGGTGCATGGCAGTAACATCCACCCAAGACCCCTGCATTTCTCCAGCCCCTCAGAGCCAGGATATGGATGAGCTGCCACTTCCAGCTCTGTCATTTATCCCGACTTACAAAGTTAAGGATCTCCTGATTTAGCTCTGGGCAAGTTAATTCCCTTTGTGACAGCTCCCAAACACCCTCACACTACTCCAGCCCCACAAATAGCAAATGCTGCTGCTGGGAATAGACACCCTCAGCAGAGTGACCTCTCCTCTCCCAGCCTCCCCCTGCTGCCAGCAGCGTGCTCGGAGGCAGCAGCATGGAAAAAAACAGAGTGGAGTTAGGGATGACAGATGGCTGCTGAAAATCAGCAAAGTTTTGCAGGGAAAAACTTCCTGTGCTCTCCTGAGGCCTCAGCTGGGAAACCTGGACACAGTCCTGGTGTCCCCAACATCGGGAGAAAGTGGAATTGCTGGAGCAAGGCCAGAGGAGACTGTGAAGTCAATAAAGGGATGGGACCACCTCCCCTATGGAGACAGGCTGAGAAATTTGGGATTGGCCACTTGGAGAAGTCTCCAGGGAGAGCTCAGAGGGCCTGAAGAGGCTCCAGGAGAGCTGAGAGGGACTGGGGACAAGGATGGAGGGACAGGACACAGGGAATGGCTCCCACTGCCAGAGGGCAGGGATGGGTGGGATATTGGGAGGAAATCCTTCCTTGTGAGGGGTGGCAGGGCTGGCACAGGTGCCCAGAGCAGCTGTGGCTGCCCCTGGATCCCTGGCAGTGCCCAGGCCAGGCTGGACAGGGCTGGGAGCAGCTGGGACAGTGGGAGGTGTCCCTGCCATGGCAGGAGTGACACTGGATGAGCTTTGAGGTCCCTTCCAACCCAAACCATTCTGAGATTCTCTGATTCTGAAAATTCATTTGGAAAATAACCTCTCAGAGAAGAGGCAGAGCAGCACTTTGAACGTTCACCCCAAGCCCTGGGCTCCTGCCCCCTAACATTACTCAAAATCAGAGCTCTTTTCCATTTGCTGCTCTCCCCATTCTCCTCCAGCCCCCAAGTGCAGTGAAACAGGGAGAGCTCCTGGGTATTCCCTGTAGGATGAGCTGGGAGCAGGGTCAGGCTGCAGCACCATCCCCTGCAGCATCCCAGAAACCCTTCCCAAGTGAACAGTGCTGACACACACACTGCCAGACACAGAATAAAATGAGATCTGCTGCAAAGAACCCAACAGATCAGGCACTTGTTGGAGCCTTGAGTGCAGAGGAACGTTATAGAAAATTCCCAGTGACTCCTCCAGCTCCAAACCTATCATAATTTAATCTGTGTGACTGGAATTTCTCAATAGGCTGGAACTCCCTCAGGACCAAAATCTCATTGAAAAAGAAACCAAGGAGAATTTTGGCATCTCTTCCCCAGCCTGGAAGATGAAATGCAAATCTGTTACTGGCATCAAGCTCTCACAGCTTGATCCATCCACAGAGCTCCAATAGCCTGACATTAACTTCTCAAGGAAGAACATTTTGTTACTCATCCTCAGACAGTTTATGCTTAAAGGCAGAAAGACTAATTCTGTTTGGGGTTTGGGCAGTGAACCTTCCCCAATTACCAGCACAGTCAGGCACTGATCTGGTATTAGAGACAAAACACAGGGAGATGGGGATTGCTGACTTCGTTTTAAGTATAAATTCCAGAGGCTGAACGCTGCTGGCACATGGGAAAACATCTCCAGCCTCTTCTGCTGCTCTGGCTTTTCCAACGTGAAGCAATTCGGTGCCACTCGTGTGCCTGCAGGTGGAAGGGGACAGCCTGGGCTGGAGCTGTCCCTGAGTGGGACACCCTCACGGCAAAGGAACAGAGCCAGGAGGGCGTACAGCAAAGGCTGCGGGAGAACAGCGGGGCTGAGCTCCACACGAGCCCGTGCCCAAGAGCAGGGACAGATGGCGCTGAGGTGAAGAGCTCTGTCCCCCAGCGCTTTGCGACCGACACAAGGATCCCAGCGCTCCGGCCCCCAACCAGCGGCGCCCGGCTGCTCCTCCCGCAAAGGCGGCTCCTCCACACCTCACTCCCCTCGCTCCCCTCACTCGCCGCGCATTACCGCCGCCCGCACCTCGGGAGGCCGCACTCCCCGGCAGGGCCGGGCTCCGGCTCTCGCAGCTCCCTCGGAGCCGCCGGTGCCCGAACCGCGGGACCCGCGGGGCCCGGGACAGCGGGGCAGGGCTGGCCTGGGCTGGGGCTGGGTTTGCTTCCCTCAGCACAGCCCGTTTCCATTCCCAGCACACCCAGTTTCCAGTCCCTCACCAGCACAGCCCATTTCCATTCCCGACTCAGCCATTTCCCTTCCCTCACCAGCACAGCCCATTTCCATTCCCCACTCAGCCTGTTTCCAGTCCCTCACCAGCACAGCCCATTTCCATTCTCAACACAGCCCAGTTTCCATCCCCAGCACAGCCCATTTTCCATTCCCAGCACAGCCACTTCCCTCACCAGCACAGCCCAGACTGCATTTCCAGCACAGCCCATTTCCATTCTCTCACCAGCACAGCCCAGTTTCCATCCCCAGCACAGCCCAGTTTCCATTTCCTCACGTTTCCATTCCTTCACCAGCACATCCCATTTCTCTTCCCTCACCAGCACAGCCCAGTTTCCAGTCCTCACCAGCACAGCCCAGTTCCATTCCTTCACCAGCACATCCAGTTTCCATTCCCTCACCAACACAGCCCTTTTCTCTTCCCTCACCAGCACACCCAGTTTCCATTCCCAGCACAGCCATTTCCATCCCCTCACCAGCACAGCCTGTTTCCATTTCCTCACCAGCACAGCCCAGTTTCCATCCCCAGCACAGCCCATTTCCATTCCCTCCCAGCACAGCCCAGTTTCCATTTCCAGCATTTCCATTCCCATTCCCTCACCAGCACAGCCCAGTTTCCATTCCCTCCCCATTTCCAATTCCCTCACCAGCACAGCCCAGTTTCCATTCCCTCCCCATTTCCAATACCCTCACCAGCACAGCCCATTTCCATTCCCTCCCCATTTCCATCCCATTTCCCTGTGAATGGCAGGAAGCAAACCCAGGACGAGCATCCCTGTGCCCTGCATGGCCCTGCCAGGGCCTCCAGCCCCGGGGCCACTTGAAGCAGCTCCTGACAGTTCTCTGCAAATCTAAAAGCAATTATGGCAGCTGTGCTTTAATCAGGACAGGAATAACAGAAAATCCTTGTTTTGTGCTTGGAGGGAGCTGCAGGATCTCCCCCTTCCCCATGTGTGCTCAGCAGCCCCCTGACCCTGCACAGGCACAAGGAAAAGCTGTGCCTGGCCACAGTATTGGCATTTTTGGGATGAGGAGAACCTGAGCCAGCTGAGTTCAGCTGAACTCAAACCTTCAAGCCAAGCTCCAAGGAGAAGAGCCCAGAATGTGACCTTGGCAGTCCTGGGGTTCCTGGGTCTGAGCTAAGCTGCACTGAGGTTTCTGAGGCTGTCTCTCACCTAAGCTATGTCCTCACACCCTCACTGGGAAGAGGAAAACACTGACCTAAATTCATGTAAAGCTCACAAACCCAAATCCAAAGGCTCTGAGTTGGAAAGAACGCGAAGTTAAGGTCTGATTTACCAAAGCACACAAGAAAAGGGGCAGGGGGCAGAAATGTTGGCCTTCTGTTTCTCCTAAATGCCTCCAGGCTGTCCTGGAAGGACCAATTCCACCTTACCCACTCCCCTTGATCCTTCCTCCATCAAGGCCCCTGATTCTGACCATGGCTTGTACCAAGTGCCCACTGGAGAGCAAACCAAGAGCTCCAATTCATTCCACAGTACTCAAAGATCAGCTGTCAACAACATTAACTGTAATTATTTAACTCAGAAATGACCCTGGTGAGCCAAAAATCCTCTACAAAAGAGAGGATTCCCCCCTGAAGCAGATGGGGAGTACCACACATCCCAGGGCAGAAGGGACTAACAACAGCAGCTTCCAGGGGGAAATGATGGGATCCTCCAGGCAGCACATGTGAACCTCCCTGAGGGCCCATGCCAGACTAAGGCTGCTCTGTGCTCCTTACCACTGATCTGGAAAATGGGATTTTAAAGCTCTTTCCATCTTCTTAAGCCTCAAGCTACCTCCATGCATCTTCTTACACTGAGACATGGAGAGGAAGCTCCCTTTAGGAAGGCCTCAAAGCAAGTGAGACTTGGTGGGAAGAACAGATTCAGCTCAGCAGGGTCCCAGGGAACACTAAATCTTTGGGACAGCGTGAGCCTCAATTTTCCCATTTTGCCCATTAAAGTGCAGGCGTAATGTTTCGAAAAGCCGCAGAAGGACAAAAGCTGAGACTAAATCCCTGCACAGCTGCCAGCACAGCCTCGGTCAGGGATGCTCTCTGTGTCCCTGGCCCGAGCTGTCCCACTCCCCAGCTGCTCCCTCGCACGGCTCACCAGAGGAGGTGCAAGCTGCCCAGCCCAGAGCCCCACTCACCATCCAGCTCCTCCACGGAGATGTTGGCCAGCTGCTCGCTGTCGCTGCCTGCCGAGAGCGAGCGGTTCAGGTAATTGCCCTTGTACAACAAGCCAGCTGTCACATGGTGGAATGGCATCTTCTCCCTGCCACAAAAACCAGAAAAGAGAGGCGGGTTGTGGTGATCTGCCTTTGTTTCATGGGAATGGAGCAAACCTGGCCTGGAGGAGGGGCTGGAGCAGCGGGGTGTGAGAGGTGGGCTGAGCTCAGACCCAGGGTCGGGGTGCTGGACAGGAGCCAGGGGAGCCAGAGCAGCGGAGCCTTAGGAAAACAGGATTGCCCAATGCTTAGACTTGCTATAAACGATAAACAAAGTCTCTGTATTCAGCAAACTTTCCATTGGTTTATTTTATACAGACAGAGCTTGGGAAACGTGAGGGGTCAGCGCCCGCCCCACGCTTCCACCCAACTTGGTTTGCAGCTCCCTTTTTATAGGATGGTTTTCCTTGTAGTGATCAATAATTGTCATTGTTTTATTGGAGTGATTCTGCAAGGTGAGCAGTGGTGCTCAAAGAAACTTCCAAACTTCGTGGGACAACTCTTGGGACAACTGGTCATGTAACCATCTGGTCTTGGGAGATAAAAACAGAAGAAGTGGGAAATCTGATCTTTAGCAGATAGTTTGTGATTGATCACACAAAGGCAGGAAATCTGATTCTGCAAAAAAACCTTTCAGACTATGGAAAACCCTTTTTTTTTTTCTTTTACAAACTGGTATACACAATATTCATAACAGGAGGATTTAAACAGAAGGGGTTTAATCACATATTTCCCTTTATCTAGGTCCATGTTCTTTTCTTATTTTAAGTATTCTGGTTTATACAAACTCCAAAACTATGATTAACACAAATCAGTTGTCAGTTATTACAGACTGCAGATTTCAGCCTTGGTATTAATCACAGAGAGCACAGGGGTCTGTGCTGACCTGCAGGTAAAAGGTTTTAGCATCGTGGAGTGTTTGGGGTGGAAGGGACCTCAAAGCCCATCCTGAACCTGCCCTGCATGGGCAGGGACACCTTCCACAGTGCCAGGGTGCCCCAAGCCCTGCCCAGCCTGGCCATGGGCAGTGCCAGGATCCAGGGGCAGCCCCAAGCACTACTGCCGAAGGTGTGGAAGGCTCTGGGCACCCCTGAGAGCCCACTCAGGGCATGCAGCCCCCTCAGAGAGCTCAGCCAAGCACCCTGAGCGAGGGGCTTGTCACTGCAGGGCCCCAGCTCCAGATGCCACCGAGGAGAACACCCACGCTCCAGCAGGGCCCCACAGAGAACATCCCATCTCCCAAATGAGGCATGGGGGGCTGCAGCAGGGAGGTGCTTGCAAACCCCACAGGTCCCCAGCTCAGGCAAGGGCAGGCACTGCCCAGCCAGGAGTGGGAATCAATGTCAGCAGCACTCACCCTGTGATTTAGGAGACGTGAGGAGGAGGCGAGGTTGCCAAAGTCAATTGAAATATTAAGAAGAAGATTTGTCATGCCCAGGGCTGGATTCAATCAGCACAAGCCTATCCCGGGCCTATTGTGCTTTGGGCTGCACATTTCCAGCAGAAATAAATCAGCAGAGTCCCCAGAGCTGGCCAGGGACTCTCTGGGGCTGGAGGGGACAGGACAGGCTGGGGTGGCTCTGAAAGCCACCAGTGCTGAGTGCCCAGGGCAGGAGGGGCCAGGACAGGCTGGGGTGGCTCTGAAAGCCACCAGGGCTGAGTGCCCAGGGCAGGAGGGGCCAGGACAGGCTGGGGTGGCTCTGAAAGCCACCAGGGCTCTGAGTGCCCAGGGCAGGGGCTCCTGGGGCTGCAGGGGCCAGGACAGGCTGGGGGCTCTGAGTGCCCAGGGCAGGGGCTCCTGGGCTGGAGGGGCTAGGATAGGCTGGGGTGGCTCTGAAAGCCACCACGGCTGAGAGCACAGGGCAGGAGGGGCCAGGACAGGCTGGGGTGGCTCTGAAAGCCACCAGGGCTCTGAGTGCCCAGGGCAGGAGGGGCCAGCACACACTGGGGGGGCTCTGAAAGCCACCAGTGCTGATTGCCCAGGGCAGGAGGGGCCAGGACAGGCTGGGGTGGCTCTGAGTGCCCAGGGCAGGGGCTCCCTGGGCTGGGGAGCAGAGCCAGAGGCACCCCCAGAGCTGCCCCAGCCTGCAGGGTGATCTGCCTCTGCCTCAGCCATGCGTTCTGTAATGGAGAAAACTCAGTTGTGCGTTTCTATAAATGTTCCCAGTTGCTGGTGATGTTAATTGTTAATGTCAAAAGTTCTTACCCTCACCTCGTTTCCCCCCAATTGTCCTGCCCCACGCTCCTTTCCCCTCATCCGTCCAGCTGCTCTGTCGCTGCTCCCCCAAAATGGCACCAGTAGCAAGAGAGAGGAAGTGACGTCATAGAACGTATGCTAATAAGCAGGACACAAAGAATGCCGGGACTCTTTTCAAGACTAAAACCCCTAAAACAACAAGCCCAGACAAAATCCAAGACTAAAAGTGAGGTTTGCTAGTTAGGAAAGGTTAGATCATAATTGAAGGTGCTCTGGTTTCTCACCGTAACGTTAACCACAACCTCTCTCTAGCAAGGAGCCGCTCTGAGGGCGGGGTGTTTTTTCTGAGGACGGAGCCCCTGACTGGCGGGTTCGGCTGGCACCTCCTCGTCTGAGGCGTGCGGCGGGAGCGGCGGTGAGTGCAGCCCCTCGAGTTCCCCTCCCGTGGCTGTTCTAAGGAAATCTGTCTCCTGGCCTGTGTTTAACATGTTCCACCGAACCAAGCACGCAGACACAAAAGCCTGGGAGCAGCCCGGACAGAGCCCCCAGGAGCACACCGGCCTGGAGACGGGAGAGCACAGAGGCTCCTCTTGCTCCGCTCAGCACGCTCCAGGAATTCCTCTGGCAGTAATTATGTAAATAAATCCTAATCGTAACTTTAAGTATTTTTATTTGGGAGCCAGTTTGCTCCAGCAGCACATTAGAAACGTAAACAAGGGGTTCTGTTTCATTAAGCACATCTATAATTTCCCAGCCCTTGCCAGTTCCTGGGTTTGCTCTGATGTTGCACCCTCTGACACCTGCTGGGCACTAAAACAGGGATTTTACCTGGCCAGGGGAGCTCAGAGGCAGTGCCAGCTCTGGTGGCACAGCAGAGACGCTTCCAGCCCTTTGCACCGCCTCCGTTTGTTTCCAGCCCCACCACAAACCATCCAGGCATGGCCAAATCACCTCCCCAGGGTAATCAGAGCTGGAAGGGACCCACGAGGGTCTAGGACAACCCCGAGAATCACCACAAGCAATTACACTGAGTTGTCAAGTCTCTTGGAAGGGGTTTAAGTCTGCCCCTGGGCTGAGCTTGCACTGCAGACTGAGCTTGGTGAGTCCAGGGCTGGGGTCTGACAGCCCCTGCCCCAGCTCTGGGTGAAGGAACCCCCAGCCCTGCACTCCCTGAGCTCACCCACGGGTGGAAGAGCAGCAAACCGTGGATTTCCAGCATTTCTGAAATCACTTTCACAGCCTTGGCTTCTACAACCATTAAAAAAATGACAATGCCTCTCCCCTGAGGGCTGAAGAGCTGAAAATCAGCTCCTACCTGGATCCTGTGGTGTGTTTTAGTGCTGGAGGAGAGCCATGATACCCTGGAGTGAGGAATCCTGTATTAAATTCTGCTGCCCAGATATATTAGGTTTTTTAAAGCTGTAACATCATTCAGCAGAAGCCCTGCAGAGCCTCTGGAATCCAGCACCTCTCAGCCCTAACAAGGGATGCTCCAAAGGGGCCAGAGCCCCCAGGGACCTGTAGCTGTGCCTCAGAAACACTCAGCACCCTCAGACAGGAACCTGCAGCCAAAACCAAGCCCGAGAGGGGAAAAAGCAGCAAAAAGGGGCCCAGGAGGGGCAGGCAGAGGGAGAGCTCCAAACAGTGGGGTGGGAGAGCCCTTGAAGCTGGGATCCATAAAAGCTTCATGGGAATACACAGGTGCTCAATGTGTCGGGAACAAAGGGCTGCTCCAGGCTGGAATCGCCGTCCCTGGGTGTGACCAGGGCCAGGCTGCAGCAGCCTGGGAGCAGTGGCAGGTGTCCCTGCCCACGGCAGGGCTGGCACTGGGCGGATCCTTCCCACCCAAACCACTCTGGGGCTCTGGGACAGGCTCACTTTGAATGCACCAAAATGTCCACGGCAGAAACACCAAGCTCCAGTTTCTCTGTGGCTGCTGCTCCAGTGCCCAGACCCTGGAAACTCAAACCATGAGTGGGGTGGTGCTGCTGGCTCCCTCCCCCGGGGACCCCTGGGCTCCAGCAGCAGCTGGGGCAGGGCTCTGGCAGGGTTTGACCTCTCCAAATGTTCCATCTGAGCTCCTGCCCCTTCTCCAGAGCTGTCCAACCCCACCTGAGCAGGGAGCTGGGCTGGAGGCTTTGCCCCCCCAACACAGACACGTTTTCCACTGGGCAACTTGCAAACCTGTCCTGTTTTTTTTGGGTTTTTTTTATGCAGTCCAGAGTAGGTTAGAACAATTCCAAGAAAAAGGGGAAAAACCAAAAAAATCCCCAAACACAGTCCAGGGAGCTTCTCTGCTTCAGCCAGCCAGAAACTAACCAAGAGCAGAGGAGAGCTCTGTCCTGCTTCCACTGAAGGATGTGGGGAGCAAGGGCAGCCTCTGATAACAACTCTGCACCTCTGCTCTCCCCCTCACTCCTGCACCTGTGTTAAAGCTGCAGAACTCAATATCCAACACCAACAGACAGACTCTTGGGGGTACAAGCATCATAAAGTCACCCCAGGACATTACCAAACACAGTTTGGGGATTTGGAGTAGTGAAATCTCCTTGAATAATATTATGAAAATAACACAAAAACATTGACTTTGAACCAGAGAGCCCCCAAAGAGCCCCTAAGTGTGTGGGCACGTCCCCAGGGTCCCCTGGCAGGTCCCAGTCCCTGTGCCAGGCTCCCAGCAGAGCCCACCCCCAGCATGCACTGCCAGCCTTGCTCCTGCCTCTCAGCACAGCCACCTTTGTGCAACTCAGAAGATTTTCCATCAGGATAAAAAAGCCATCTCCACACTGCTCACAGGTCTGTGGTTCCCATTCCTCACCAGCCCCTGTGCTTCTCTTCCCAAAAAGGCTTTCAGAGCCCATGAAACCCCATACAACCCTGAAATCCAATTTCAGCTCCAGGATCTATCTCTGAGATGGAACTGGGATCAATTTCTGCTGATCCTGGATCTCCCTGGATGGTCACCACTTTGGAAGAGGTTCCTTGTCCCCTCTCTCCCCTGTGCAGCCCAAAGGATGCCCAGGAATCCATCCTGGGGAGTCCAGGCATGGAACACACAACATCCTTGGCACTCCCTGGGTGTCCCACCCAGCCAGAATCCTGTGTTTGCCTGCCCCATGCAGCTGGAATTCCGTGGATCCCAGGGGCTGGGAGCACCCTGGCAGGATCCCCAGCCCTGTGGTGTCAAAGAGAGCAGGCAGAAATGAGGAGAAGTGGGATGAGGATAAAGTGGAGATTTCCAGCTCTGCCACAGACTGGCTGAGGGAGTGTGAGCTGGAAGAATGGAAGGCACAGCTCCATGGATGGCCAAGGACACAGCAGTGGAGCACCAGCACAAGCTTTGTTCTCTCAGCCCTTTCCCAGGGCTGAAGGGAATGCAGGAATATATTGAAAATCCAGGAAGCAGCCAGATGGTTGAGAAACTGGAACAGGAGCTGGGAAGTCCCTGAGGTCACTTTAAAACCCTTTAAAAATTCATCAGATGAAGTGACAATGTTAGAGATGCTTCTCCCTGGGCACAGCAATATTTGAACATCTGAGGCAGAGAGGAGCAGGGACTTTGGAGGAAATGATCCCGTTTGCCATTGCCCTCAGAGGGAGGCTGTGTGATCTCCAGCTGGATCCAGAGGGGACAGCAGAGCAAACAGAGCCCTGGTGCCACCTGGGAGCCCTGGGTTATCTGACCCTCCACCAGGCACCAGCCAGGGGACACCTGCAGCCTCCCAGAGATGCTCCACCTCTCTCTGGTCCTTTCCATGGAGCTGTCCATGCTGCCCTCTCTCTCTAAGGAGGCTGTGACAGCTAAGGGTCGTGGTTAGACCTGGCTTAACCTCTGGCATGGAGAGGCTGAGCCAGACTAAATCCCTACTTTGAAGCCAGCACAGTTCAGGGAAGACAAAATCCTTGTGCTGGGAAGAGTCACTTTGTCCCTTGTCACCTGCATTGCCTGCTGCTAACAATAGCTTTAAAGATTTTTTCTTTTTTAATTTACTTTGTGCACAGACTTGGCACCTGGAGTGCAATCTGAGCCTGGGCAGAGCCTGCAGGGCTCCAGGGGCTGCTCTGCTCAGGGGATGCACAGCTTGGCAGGGCCTGAAGGTTGAACTGCAGATATGAAGTGCCCAGGTCTGGTTTAATCAGGCTCAGCTCAGGGCTGTGAACAGGGCCAGGCTCAGGCTCCTTCTGTACTGCAAACCAAGAGAGGTGGCCTTGCAAGGAGCCTCTGGGTGGGGAAAAATAAAGTCTGGTTCTTTTAAAAGCAAGCCCTAAAATAGATCCTCCCGGGGAGGCCAGCCCTGGAAGATGTCTGTGTTTGCTGACTGCCGATCCCAATCCTTATTGATCTCAGAGCCCCAAAGGCCCAGGAAGGCACTTTTGGGATATTTATAACCAGGAGAGAGAGGCTCCAGCACTGCAGGCTCTGGGCAGGTCTGCAGAGCCTCAGGCACCTCCTCAGGCTGGGCTGAGAGTGCAGGGAGCCCTGAACTCCCTCTGAGGGCTTGGCTGGGGCACAGCAGGGCTCCCACTTTCCTGGCTGCTTAGCAGAAGTTAGACCTGGCTTTCCACACATATGTGAGCAAAGGAGTCCATCTAGACAGATTCCACCTTTCACGAGGATTTATGGACTGCAGACACGAGATTTGACCCCCCACACATGAGACTCACTGAACACCTGCTGGTGGGTAAAATCCAAACTGACCTCCAGGGGCATTCCCAGTCCTGACCCATCACATCCCCACGTGTCCTCAGCCTCCTTCCTGGCATTGGGGCTCTCTCTGATCATTTATTGGCCTAAGCCTAAGAAAATGTTCCTCTGATTCAGGCAGGAAATGCAGGTCTGGCACACACTGGGTTGGGACACCAACAATAAAGCTCCTCATGGTGATCACTGGGTAAAAAGCCTTTACAAACAGATCATTCTCAGCTTTCAAAGGTGAAGCTGGGAAGGAAAAAAATCCTCTGCAAGGCAGAAAACAAGATCTGAGTGACAACCTCATGTAACAAATGGCACCTCAGGAGCCACAAACTTCCACGTTCAGGAACTACAAAGCACTTGGAGCTTCAGAAGGGTTTGTGCTGGGAATTTTTCCCACCTTCTGCAGCAAATTCGAGATGAAAAAGCAGAGGAAGGGCACTTGAAAAGACACCACTTCTCCAAACAGCTGCTGCTGCTTTGAATTCCAGCAGCAGGGGAGAGCTGAGGGTGCCAGGTCAGGTACAAAACCCAGCTCTTCTGTCTGGGAGCTGCACAGGTGAGAGCACAGGCAGGGACAGCAACCAGAGCTGTGGTTTGTTGCTTCTGAGCCGTGCCTGGGGCTCAAGCACCGGGAGGAGGGCACTGCCAGGAGCTGGCAGCTCCCTGTCTGTCCCCAGGGCAGGAGCAGCTCTCCCCAGGGGACAGAGACCCTTTCCACTCCAAACGGGCTTAAAGAACCAGCACTGACTCACCAGCATTTCCTCTCAGCTCCCAAACTCATCCTCACCTTCTGCACACACAGATCCCCAGATTTTTGCTGCCCTCTTCCACTTTCTGTCATTGCTGCTGCCCCCAGTCGTGTTTAACCAAGATAAGTAAAAAATTTCCATCTTCCAGGTTTGGAAAGCCTCTGAGTTTATGTTATACAGTTAAAAAAAAAAAAAAAAAGAAAGAAAGCCAGCAACACAACAAAAATCTTTAATCTCTTCTCCCCTCTAATAATTCACTTACAAACATGAAAAAATCAGTTTGGGAGTGGAAGTTTTATCCCTGGGGAGGCCCAGCCTCCCATTCCCTCCTGTGAGCTGAGCTCCTCTGCAGGACACCAGGGACAAGCACAGTGTCCATCACACAGGGGTTCCCAAAAAAAGCCTTTTTCAGGTGACAAGGATTTAGGAGAGGAAACCAGCACAGGCTACAAAAACCTCTCAGATCTCTGGGCAGAAGGGAAGCTGAAGGAGCCTGCACATTGGGAATTGTTTTATGGCAAAGGGGATCAGCCTCTGGAGCAAACAGCCCAGGAGGGACACACCTGCCTGTCCCCAGCCCCTCATGGAAGGTGCTGGTGGAGTTAAAGGATGAGCACTCAGGGCTGCTGATGGATTGTTTCCCACATTGGAGGCCACCCTGTGCCCAGCAGGGATTCCTGCCAGCATCTTCCTTCCCAGAAACCAGCTTCCCCAGCAGTCAGGAGGGACAAAGGCAGTGGGCAGCAGGTTCAGCTGAGCACCCAGGGCAGGGCAGGGCTGCCAGAGAGGCTGAGGAGCATCACCCACCCCTGCCCAGCCCCTCACTCCTGGCTGCTCACACACAAAAGGATCCCAGTTCTCACTCTCTGGAATACTCAGCTCATTTTTTTTCCCTTGAGTACAACACGAGATCACTCAGAACTAAATGATGGGAACGAGGTTCTTGTTGACAGCAAAAGAACAAATTCTCCCAGAGCTTAGAGCTGAGGAGCACATCAAAGCAGGGAGGAAATGTCACTCCTGCACTCCCAAGCCCCAGAGCACATCCCTAACACATTTCCCTGCTCTGCTGAACCCTGTTCTCCTGCACTCACAGCTGCTGAGGGCTTGCTCCTTGAGCCTGGCCAGAGGGGACTTTTCTGAGCTTCTGTTCATTCCCTCTGTCCAGTTCCCTCCCTGGCCATAAATCAGCCCTGGGGACACGAGCAGCAGCGATTCCTGGCACCCCAGGCGCCCTGCTTCACAAAACAATGCACAGTGGATTATTCAGAGCACACCCTGCGTCACACACCAGTAATTATAAACATGAAATCTATCAAATAATGACAATTAACAGCGGATTTGACAGAGTAACACACTCCAAATAGCCTGGTGGTTGATTACGTCCTATTAATGAAATGCCAAAACATTGAGGGCTCTTAGCAGGACAATTAATTGCTTCCAATAAATCTGACTTCTGCCAGACCTCATCTTTAAAGGAGGCTCTGGGACATCTGGTGAGGGTTATTTTTTAAAGCAATGGCTGATGGTTCCTACAGAAAATTTCCTGGGAGCTGGGAGGACTGGAGCCACCAACACACAGAAATGAGCAGAAGGGAATTAGAGACAGGGGCAACCCCAACACTGGAATAATTTATATAAACTGGGGTGGACTGTGGTCTAAGATTCCAACCAAGATCCACTCCCAGCACTTCCCCTGCAAACACCCAGGGCCAGCAGCTTCCTTGGAAAAGTGTCCTCAGACACAAGGGCCCAGCTTCAAGGGAAGCAGCAGCCAAAGAGGATCCCAGGCTGCTGGGAGAGGGTGAGCAGCCCCAAAGGGAGAGCTGGCCCAAGCAGAGGTGGCCAGAGGCACCAGGCTGGCTGCCACCCACCCAGAAGGGGCTGTGGTGACAGAGGTGCAGGGACTGATGTGCCAATGGCTGCACTCCAGAAACTGGGAATGTCAGCTGCCTTGGACACACAGGAGCTGCACACTGCTGCCAGAGCTGGTCTGTGTGTGTCCATCCATCATCCATCCATCCATCCATCCATCATCCCTCCATGCCCTTGGAGCAGCTGTTTAACCCCCCTGCTTGTGCCAGGGGATCCTGGTGACCCCAAGCCCCAGTGACCCCACACACAGCAGCCACTGTCCTTTCCAAGGGCCAAACTCCGGGCTGTGGGGCTGCAGAGCTCTGGAGCATCCCCTGGCCCCAGCCCATGCTGGAGCACCTCCTCATCCTTAATTCCCCAGACCCCAGATCCTCCCAGGGAGAGCAGGGTCAGCCTGTGCTGCTTTCCCCACAAGCTCCTGCTCCTTGGAAGATTTCAGTAAAGCTGTTCCAGGAGCCCCAGTGATCATTTCCTGCTGGAGCAGTGTTCAGCTATCGGGGTGGCACAAATTACAGCATCCTTAGTTTTACTTCAGCCTTTATTTGAAGGGAACATACAAGAGAAATCTGATGCTGGCTGGGCCTGAAACCCACAAGCACTCTGTAAACAAGCTCGACCCTGAGATATTTCTGCCTGAAACACCAGAAGAACCAGCGGCACTGGATAATTGGAAACAGTTACCGAGTTCATTTTCTTGTTTTTTCTGGGATTTGCTCTTGGGCTGGCTCTTCCCAACCTTAATACCTGGCAGGGTTGATCAACTCCTTGGAACCTGAGTTGCATAAGGGTTGATGTGCTGAGAGCTCTCCTGGAGAAATCTCTGCCCTGAGAGGTCAGGGATATCCAGGGGGAAAAGGAGAGAGCCCATTTCTCCTTGAGTGCTGCTTTTAAAAGGGGTCAGAGCAGAGTCTCAGCCTGAATGAATAAAGAGACCCCAAGGAACACTTTACTGTGACATCCTTGGGAGCCTCTGGACATGTCCTCAAACCCCTGGGGACAGCTGCTAATTAGCAGCACAAGCACGTGCAGGTATTCCAGCCCTGCCCGTGGGACACTGCCCTGGGCTCACAGCAGCACCTGCAGTTCCTGCACTGGCAGCACCAGCAGGGCTCACCTGGGCCAGGTTTTCCTGCTGTTTGCCCAAGGCCTGGCAGGAGGGGACAGAGGGGTCTGCACACCCCGAGGGGCAGAGAGCCCCACTGCACCTGCAGCTCCTTGGCCCCAGGAGCCTCTGCCCTCCTGAGCCCTGGGCAGGAGCAGAGCACAGACCCCGGGAATTGAGGCTGGCAGGGGATTAACCCAAACTGGATTAGTGCAGGACATCAGCAGAGCCCTTCCTGCAACCAAACAAATTCCAGCTCACGTCCTGGTTCAACATCCCAGCAGCCAGCAGAAAGATGCCAAGGAAATGAGATGCACACAGATGTTCTCCCTGTTGTCACCTGTGTGTCTGCACGTGCTGTCAGCTGTGCCAGCCACAGCAGCAGCCTGCAGGGACCACAGGCAAACCCCACTGCCTGTCCACAGGCAGTGCAGCCCCATCTCACCTCCCTGCATTCCTGAGTATCCAAGCCCCTGCTGCAGGGAAGGACTTCAGGCAGGAGCCTGGAAACACAGGAGGGTGAGGGGAAGGGATGGAGCAGAGCCCCAGAGCAGCACTGCACTGAGCTCCCCAGGCATCCCTCACTGCTGGGGCTCAGAGATGCACCCCGGGGCCCTGCCACCCCTGGGCAGTGTCCCCACCCCAGGGACAGCCACAAACCTGCAGAGATGCCAGCACAACAGGGAATGGCTCCAGGCTCGGAACAACACGAGTCCAGCCCTCCAGCCAGGTGGAATGGTGGGATAAGGCTGGGAAAGGGGGCCCAGGAAAGGCCCAGCCCCAAAAAGGGGCCTGGAAGCCCCTGCTAGGGCAGACCTGAGGGCAGCAGTGCAGATGTTTGAGGGACAGACCTAAGGGCAGAATGCGGTGCAGATGTTTGAGGGACAGACCTAAGGGCAGAATGCAGTGCAGATGTTTCAGGTTTGCTTTTCTCCTGCTGTAAAAATGCAAATGCAGGGATGCCCAGCAAGCCTCCACAAGCTGATGCTAAGTTCAAGGAATGAGAGGGCACTTTTAGAAGAACCATCCACTGAATTTCTTTACATTTTCCAGGTCGTGCCCATGGGCTCCAGGTTCAACAGACTAAATTCAGACTGTGGCTTTTATTACCACTGCTTAATGTCTTTACTCTGAGAACCATTTTCACATGTTAGTGCTTTTATCAAAGGAGGCTGCAGTTAATTAAAAGCAGAGCTATAAACCAGTTTGTTTCTATTGCCCTCTTTTCATGATAGCCAAGAACTATTGCATAATACCCGGGATTTTCTTGAGTTTCTGCCTCACACTTGTAACACTAATCACATTCACAGGTTAAAACCACAATTAAAGCCTCCCCAGCCTTGCAAAGCTCCTCCATATGATCAATTGCCAGTACATCGTTAGCTGGGGACTGTATGAACTGAATAAAACCGACTTGGCCTTTTTACACAACATTAAAAAACCCTTCAGTTCACCTCAGGAAGGCACCTGGCTACAATGAACGCTCTCTTCTGACATTCCCAGCATTTTCTGAAAAGGTTCTGCCTGTTTGAATTTGCATCTCCTCATAGATTGCCTGCCATATTTCATCCCAAATCAATGAAAGCTCTCTGAGCACAAATCTAAAATTATGGTGGGGGGTATTTCTAGTCCAGGGAGTTCCTCAATGCGCATTTTGCTCAGTTTACCACAACTCTGGGAGAAAGAACACGCACAGCACCATCACTGCATGGGTCAAGCCATGATTTTGCTTGGAGATTAGGACATTTCAAAAGAAATATGACAAGAAAGTTGCATTGCCTTGAACTTAGAGGGGCAGCGTTCCTGGAGGCAGAGGGAGCAGGAGCAGCCACTGAGATGCGCCTGGGCTGGGGCAGGAGAGCCTGGACAAGCAGCCACCAAAATGCTGTTTCTAAATCCATCTGTAGTTACAGAGCTGCCGTGGTGTGGAAGGGATCTGCAGCAGAACCCTCCAGCACATGGCGATTGGGCAGAACCTGCACGAAATGAAGGCAGGGAGGGGGAGCAGGGAGGCTCAGCCCCGCTCCCCACTCGGCTGAGGCGGGCAGGGAGAGAGATTTGGCTTCAATTACCCCCTGTGCCTTTTGCTCTGTTTAGGTTTGGGTTTTTTCTCTTTGCAAGCCAAGTTCTGCCCTGGGGCTCGACGGCAGAGAACCGCTGGAGAAGTGCTTTTGTTCCCTGCTGAAATCCTGCTGTTCCCAGGACCAAAGCCTTGCCCCACCGAGAACTTGGGGGAAGGCGTTGTGAGAAGCAGCCGAGCTCGGCGCACTCCCGAGGAGCAGAACGCAGCTCCTGCAGGACAGACCCTCCCCAGGGGAGAGCCCTGGCACCCCGAGCAGGAGCTGCCTGCGCTCCCTCACTGCCCGCGGGATCCTGCCCCGAGCATGCAGACCCCCGGCTCAGCCTTTATCCACAGGTGCAGTGCAGAGAGCATCTGCCTACAGGTCCAGCGCATCCTCTGAGGAGCAGCCAAGCATCCACCGAGACTCCCCCAAACTGAAAGGATGAAGCTTCCCCATCAAGCCCTTCCCGGGAACAGTCCCACACATGCATTCCGGGGGGAAGGGAGCGTGCAGGGACCCACGGGAGCCAGCTGGAAAATTCCCTGGTAAAGAAATGGCATCGGGAGCTCTTACCTGCTCGGATTTGTATTCCCAGCTAGCAGCACACCTACAGCCCAAGGCTCTCAGGGGGCATCGCGGGGGTGCGGATTGCTGCAGGTCATGGGTGTGTACAGCCAGAAGCAAAAAAAAACCGAGGCAAAACAACCCCCCCAAAATCCCCCAAAAGCCACAACATGACCCAAATGAGATCGCTGCAACGGCTGTCTCGTTACAAGCAAGATGAGATGAAGGAGGGGTTTTTACTTGCTCTGAGGCATCATATGGAGCTTAATCACAGCAGTTACGTATTGGGTTCTTTTGGCCTTCAATCAAGTGTGTCATTTCGGTGGCAGCTGCCTACGTGATGCCAGCACCCTGGGCGCTCCAGTCCTGTGCCAGTGCCGGCCTTGTGCAGCTATTCTACAGCTCAACAACGGGCAAATTCCATTTCCCAGGCTGCGGGAAGCTCCTCCTGTAGTCCAGCGAGCCCTCGGAGGCAGCCGGGATCACACACCTCTGCTCCGGTAGCCACAGCCCGGGCCGCCGCTCCCAGCGCAGCGCCCGTCCCGCTCATCTCCCGGCGCAGCCCATCCGTGTCCCGGGACCTGCCGCGCTCCCAGAGCCACCGCGAGGGGACACGGCTCGCCCCGCGAGCAGCGCCAGGGGGAGGCAGCTGCTCGGCGGGGAACAGCGAAACTTGGTGGGTGGGAGAGGTCTGAGGAGCTGCTGAGTAACGCGGAACAGCTCAGCCAGGACCCGGCTCAGCCCGCCCCGCTGCAGCCCTGGGGGGCTCCTGCCCGCGGGGAAGCGGGAGGTGAGCGCTGCAAGTCAGGTGTTGGACGTGGTGATGGAATCAGCTGAAATGAGCCGGGGCTGGGCTCGTCACGGCTCCGAGCAGGCAGCGGGGGACGGGCACCGCTCCGCTCGGGGCGTTTTGGCTGCCGACAGCGGCATCAGGAGGTGTTTGGGGCCGAATTCCTCCGTCAAGTGCGTTTGTTGGTTTTGACAGATTCATTAGGACCCATCCATTCAAACAGATGGCGGATGCTCCCTCTGCTCCGGGATCTGGGCTCTCCATCCGCGTCCAACTCCCCGAGAGCAGGACACCGCATAGACACCGAGCTCTCATTACATCACCCGGTACGGACGAGCAGGGGGCCAGGAAACGAATGAAAAAAGGTTTTCTGGGCAGCCCAAGTGCTGTTGTGCCGCTCCATGGCAACTCCACAAACACGAGTGTGCGCGGCCACGGCCGGCTCGGGGGCACGGCCGCGGGGCTGGGTGCCGAGGGCAGGGGATGAGCATCCCGAGCATCCCCCCGCGCACCCCACGGCCCCCCGCGCGTCCCCCCGCGGGGATCGCTCGGCTGCCGGCCCGCCTGAGCCCCAACAGGTTCCCGCTGGAGCTGCGGTGGCCCCGAGCCGGGGAGGGGAGGGCGCTGCCTTCGCGCAGCTCCCTCCGAGCCCTCCCCTCCGTCCCCGCCCGAACGGGGGGCAGCCCGGGCTCCCCATCCTCCGCCACCTCCTCACTCACCTCGCCACCAGCCGCCTCCTCCGCCACAGGTTTGCTCGGCTCCACTGTCCCCCCCCACCCCCCCCGCCCCCCCAGATCGCTCCCAGACGAGTTATTCAAAGGAGGATGGAGGGAGGAGGCACAGAGAGATCTGGGCGGTGGGGATGGCGGCGAGAGAGAAAAATATCACGTAAAAAAACCGAGCAAAGGGATGAAATGAAATCAAAGAAGCGCAGAACTGGGCTGGAAGGGGGCGATGCTGGAGGAGGAGGAGCGCGGCGCGGCAGCCCCGGCTCAGCGCCCCATGGCCCCGCAGCCCCGAGCGCAGCCCCGAGCGCAGCCCGAGCTCCCCCCGGGCCAGGGACCACCTCCGCCCGCAGCCCCGCTAGCCCCTTCCTCGCTAACCCCTTCCTCGCCGGCCGCCCCTCCTCCGCATCCTCCAGCCCGGGCGGGGATGCTGCGCGCAGGGAGCGGCTCCGGCCCCGCCGGAAAGGCGCAGCCCCAAAAATCCAGCGCCGGGAGGGACCCGCTGCAGCGGGGCCGAGCCCCTCAGCGAGTTGTGGCTCCAGGTCTCCTTTTGGCGGGGAGGTGGGTTAAGCCGCCAGTTCCTTTTTTAGAAGCACAGAATCGTTGGTTGGAAAAGACTCCAGGATCGAGTCCAGCCATGGTCCCGGTACTGCCCCCCACCACCGACCCGTGTCCCCAAGTGCCACATCCCTCCAGGGACAGGGACTGCAAACCTCCCTGGGCAGCTCCTTCCAGTTCCTGACCACCCTTTCCACGGAGAAATTTCCCCAAAATCCACACAAACCTCCCCTGGCCAGGCCTGAGGCCGTTCCCTCTCCTCCTGTCCCTGTTCCCTGGAGCAGAGCCCGACCCCCCCGGCTGTCCCCTCCTGGCAGGGAGCTGTGCAGAGCCACAAGGTCCCTCCTGAGCCTCCTTTTCTCCAGCTGAGCCCCTTCCCAGCCCCTCAGCCTCTCCTGGGGCTCCAGCCCCTTCCCAGCTCCATTCCCTGCCCTGGACACGCTCCAGCCACTCTGGGTCCGTCTTGTGAGAGGCCCAAAATTGCCCCAGGAGTGGAGGTGCCTCAGCAGTGCCAGCACAGGGGACAATCACTGCCCTCACTGCCCTGGTCCTGCTGGCCACACATTTGCTAATATTGGCCAGAATGGTCTTGGACTTCTTGGCCAGCAGCAGTGGAGGAGAAGAATACACATCTGCAGGTGTGTCCTGTGCTCTGTGTGCACAGACTGTGCTTCTCCCTGCACCCAGGGCCCCCCAGCCCTCCTGACCCCTCTGGCTGCTGGAGGAGGAAGAGCAGAGCAGGGAGAGCCACATCACTGCTCCAGGGGCCCGGATTTCTGCACTGGGGAGGAGGAGGTGCCTGCAGGAGTCCCTTCTGCCGGCCAAATCTCCCTCCCCTGCCTGCTGCAGTCACCTTCAGCTGGCAGCAGCACTGATGGAGCTTGCTTGGCTCCCCAGCTCCCTGTTGGAATGCTCCTGAGGCACACAGTCCTTGGATCACTGCCTGCCACCAGCACAGCCCTGACCCCTCGGGGACAGCTGGCCAGGATGCTTCCAGCAGGGGAAGTTTGACTGGAACCAGTTTGGGCTGAAAGCAAGCAGAGATGTGCTGGTGACAGCAGCTGACTGCAGGAGAGGCTCTGATGGGAGCCCAACAGCTCAAACTGCCTCAATTGGATCTGGAAAACAGCCTGGAGAGACACCTGTCATCTCCAGCAACACTCCCACAGCCGTGTGTGCATCAAACAAAGCCTGCAGAGCTTTGCTGGTTTTAGGGCTCAAAGGTGTTTAATTCACATCTTGTCTTCCTTGTACTTTTCTGATGTAAAACCTTCCTGTCTCCTTCCCTTCAGCCCCGTGGGTCACCGTGTTCCCCATGCTGGGATTTTCCTGGATCAGAAGGAACATGTTCTGTGGCTCAGGAGCCAGGGCAGAGGGATTTTGGCTCTCTCTGCTCCCTGTGCACGTAAACCCCACCAAACCCATCTCCATTGGTATTCAACCCCTTCTGCTCCACCAGCTCAGCTGTCCTGCCCCAGGGGGATTCCTGCATCCCACTGCCTGGACCTTGCCTGCACGGAGATTCACGAATTTAGCCATGTTCCAAGTGCCTTATAAACCACCAGGGCTGGGCTGCCTCCCACAGTTTTACCCTTTTGATGAAGTTATTGGCATTCCTCTGTTCAATGAGAAGATAATCCCTGCTCCAGGAGCAAGGCCCTCAGCACCAGCAGTGGAAAGTGAGTGATGGCACCAAATGTTGTTCCATCAGAATGAGATGCAGATGAATCTCCTCATCCTTTTACTTTTCATTCCTGTTTTTTTCTCTTGATCCATGAGAAAACTTCCACCTGCAGCTCCCTCATTTCCATCTCGGGCTGCCTACGTGAGTAAATGGGGGCAAACCTCCTCATTTGGGAAAGTTATTCCCTGCCTTTAGCTAATTTCCTTTCCTTCAGCTCTGGAAAACATTAACCAAAAAGGTTCCAACCTTCATGGCTGAAAACAGTAGCTGGAAAATCCATTAGGCCGATGTGTTTATTATTACAAGTTTCTGAAAGAACTGAGTCCTCATTAATCCCTAAATAGATCCAGAATATCTCCAGATTGTGTCCACATCAATAAGAGCAGCCCAGGGCTCTTTTCCCTTTTTCTTTGTTAAAACACAGAGCTGATCACTCCAAACCCTCTGGTTTTCAGGTGTCCTGGGGCTGAGGGGGGGAGCTGGGATGGAGCTCTGCAGGATGGGGCTTCCTCAAGAATCAGCCCCAGAATGCATAGAATAGAATAGAATAGAATAGAATAGAATAGAATAGAATAGAATAGAATAGAATAGAATAGAATAGAATAGAATAGAATAGAATAGAATAGAATAGAATAGAATAGAATAGAATAGAATAGAATAGAATAGAATAGAATAGAATAGAACAGAATAGAATAGAATAGAATAGAATAGAATAGAATAGAATAGAATAGAATAGAATAGAATAGAATAGGATAGGATAGGATAGAATAAGGATAGGATAGGATAGGATAGGATAGAATAGAATAGAATAGAATAGAATAGAATAGAATAGAATAGAATAGAATAGAATAGAATAGAATAGAATAGAATAGAATGCAGTAGGATAAAGACAATGAAATCCTGAGTGATGGCAGCAGGGCAGGTTGTTGTCACCTGCCTGGGGACACTGCCCTGGGGTGTCCCTCCAAGGAGTGATCAGCTGTTACCTGCTGGAATTCCCGTGGAGAATTCCCATCGAGCTGCTCCCGCCCGGGGCACACCCAGCTCCTGGGGAGCTGCCAGCAGAGCCCCGGGGCAGGGGCCTCGTGTGGGGATGGCAGAGCACCCGGATCCAGCAGCAATGGACTGGGTGTCCGAGGGGAGGCAGGGCAAGCCCGGGGCTCGGGGGAGAGCTGGGTGGCTTCAAAAGATCCCTTTTGGCCAAATGGGAGGCCTGGAAGCCTCACAGACGTGGAAGTCCCTCGGAGAGGAAAGTCCTCGATGCGATTAAAGAGCTTTGCTCCATTGAAAACCCCAGGAAATGGGGAAGGTTTGGAGGGAAGAGGTCTGCAGTCCTTCCTTCCTCACGGTGTGGAGGGGGCTCTGCCCACTCCAGTCTGGAATGTCCTGGGCAGCACCCCCTGTCCCCTCCCCAGGAGGGCTCGGAGCCTTTCCCAGCCTCACGGCTCTCGTGAGTGGGAGAGGTTTCCCTGCTCACAGCTCACATGCTCACTATTGCTTAATTCCACCCCATTCTTTCTGATGAAACACTTGGTGGAAGGAGTACAATTGCTCCCTAGCCTGGATTTTCATGTTTTAATGGTGCTTAATTATTCCAGGAGAAACTTTTATTTTTCCTTTTGCTCCACCTCGCTTCTGCACTGGATGCTTTCTCCTGGAGTTTAATTAGCACATTTCAGGATGGAATATTGAGATTAAATCACTGCTGGGTGAGCTGTGCTCCAGGATGGCTGATCCTTGGGCCCAGGTTTATTGGAGCTGCCAGCTCAGGCTATGGATTTTTGGATCAAAGGGCCAGGAGCGAGGCAGCGGTGCCGCAGCAGGACGGGGGCTGCCAGCCCTGCTCCCCTCCTGCAGCCACAGAAAGGATGGATGAGGGTGCTGGGGGTGATGTGAGGCTGTGAGGCCCTGGCACAGAGCAGCTGTGGCTGGCTCAGCCCTGGCAGTGCCCAAGGCCAGGCTGGACAGGGCTGGGACAGCGGGAGGTGGCCCTGCCCATGGCAGGGGTGGCACTGGATCCCTTTGAGGTCCCTTCCAACCCAGACCATTCTGGGGTTCATCCTGGGCAGGAAGGGACACCCTGCACTCCACAGCCCAGCAGCAGGGCTGGCACCCCCAGCCCCACCATCTGCTGGGATCCAAGGCTCGTTCCAGCCTCTCCCAAGGCCTGGGGCTGGCTGCAAACATCAGATTTGGCACCAGGCCAGCCCCTTTCCTGCTGCCTCAAATGCCAGCATTGTGATCCAAGCTCATCTGCAAATGCTAACAAAGCTGCAGCTTTGCAACAGAGTCCAGCCTGGTGGAGCTCATTGAAAGGAGACCTTGAGGGAGGGGGAAAATCCCAAATGAGAGTTCAATGGTGTTATCACCCAGCTAAGGGTCAGACATGCACTGACACCCACAGAGATCTTTGCCCAGCTGAGACTCCAAACACTTGTGGCTTCCCTGGGCCAGGGAACCCTCTGTGGACAGGAATTTTTGCTTGCACCCCTTGCAGGAAGGCTCCTCATCCCAGGAGCTCGTGTGAGGGGGATTACCCCAAAAAACTCCCAGCAATGCCCATGAGGGAGAGAACAGCACCTCCTGCTCATGCTGCTGGCCAGGCTGGCTTTCCTCTCGTCATTCAGAGCAGCTCTGGCTCAGAGTGGAGCAGCACTGGCCAAGGTTTCACCCTTCAGGGCCCTCGAGGCTCAGCCAAGTGCCTGCACAGGGCAGAGAGCCCCAGCCCAGCCCCAAAGCCACGAGGAATTCAGCAGCCAGGGCTGGGGGGGCTCTGTGTGTTTTGTTTTGCTCTTCGAAAGATAGCCCTGTAATTTAGTGACTCATCCATTCTCCAGCCTTTGTTGCTTTTCATTTTCAACATCTTTAAGCTGTTTGTGGAGAATGTGCTTATTTTTAGACTTCCCATCAGGCAGAGGCATCTGAGCTGGTTCTGAGGGAAGAACTCCATTGAGACTTTGGTGTCTGGGGTGTTAATGAGCAAATTTCCTGCTGGGCAGAGCTCTCCATCCCTTCCTCACTGAACTGGGAGCAGGCAGGGATTTTCAGGCTGTGCCCTGTGAGGTCTCTTGGGGTGCACCGAGCTCTGAGCTGCTGGAAGGAGGAGGAGGACAATGGATGATGGATGAATGGATGGATGGATGGATGGATGGATGGATGGATGGATGGATGATGGATGGATGATGGATGGATGATGGATGGATGGATGATGGATGAATGGATGATGGATGGATGATGGATGGATGGATGGATGGATGGATGATGGATGGATGATGGATGGATGATGGATGGATGATGGATGGATGGATGGATGGATGGATGGATGATGGATGGATGGATGGATGGATGATGGATGGATGATGGATGGATGGATGGATGGATGATGGATGGATGGATGGATGGATGATGGATGGATGATGGATGGATGGATGGATGGATGGATGGATGATGGATGGATGGATGATGGATGGATGGATGGATGGATGGATGGATGGATGGATGGATGGATGATGGATGATGGATGGATGATGGATGGATAGATGATGGATGATGGATGGATGATGGATGGATGGATGGATGGATGGATGGATGGATGGATGGATGATGGATGGATGGGTGGATGGATGATGGATGGATGGATGGATGGATTATGGATGGATGGATGATGGATGGATGGATGGATGGATGGATGGATGGATGGATGGGTAGATGGATGATGGATGGATGGATGGATGGATGATGGATGGATGGATGGATGGATGATGGATGGATGGATGATGGATGGATGGATGGATGGATGGATGATAGATGGATGGATGATGGATGATGGATGGATGATGGATGATAGATAGATGATGGATGATGGATGGATGGATGGATGGATAGATGGATGGATGATGGATGGATGGATGGATGGATGGATGGATAGATGGATGGATGGATGATGGATGGATGATGGATGATAGATAGATAGATGGATAGATGATGGATGGATGGATGGATGGATGGATGATGATGGATGATGGATGATGGATGGATGGATGATAGATGGATGGATAGATGGATGGATAGATAGATAGATAGATGGATGATGGATGGATAGATAGATGGATAGATGGATGGATGATGGATGGATGGATGGATGGATGGATGGATGGATGATAGATGGATGATGGATCGATGGATGATAGATCGATGGATGGATGATAGATGGATGATGGATGGATGATGGATGGATGGATGATAGATGGATGATGGATGGATGATGGATGGATGATGGATGGATGGATAGATGATGGATGGATGGATAGATGATGGATGATGGATGATGGATGATGGATGGATAGATAGATGATAGATGATGGATAGATGGATGAGATGGATGATGGATAGATAGATGATGGATGGATGAGACAGATGGATGGATGATGGATGGATGATGGATGGAGATAGATGGATGGATGATGGATGATGGATGGATGGATGGATGGATGGATGATGGAAGGATGGATAGATGGATGGATGATGGATGGATGGATGGATGGATGGATGATAGATGGATGATAGGATAGATGGATGGATGGATGGATGGATGGATGGATGGATGGATGGATGATGGATGATGGATGGATGATGGATGATGGATGGATGGATGATGGATGGATGGATGGATGGATGGATGGAGATGGATGGATGGATGATGGATGATGGATGGATGATGGATGATGGATGGATGGATGATGGATGGATGGATGGATGGATGGATGGATGGATGATGGATGGATGATGGATGATGGATGGATGGATGGATGGATGGATGGATGGATGGATGGATGGATGGATGATGGATGGATGATGGATGGATGGATGGATGATGATGGATGGATGGATGGATGAATGGATGGATGATGGATGGATGATGGATGGATGGATGGATGGATGGATGGATGATGGATGGATGGATGGATGGATGGATGGATGGATGGATGGATGGATGATGGATGGATGGATGGATGGATGGATGGATGATGGATGGATAGATGGATGGATGGATGATGGATGGATTATAGACGGATGGGGGATGGATGCATGGATGATGGATGGATGATGGATGGATGAATGAATGGATGGATCGATGGATGGATGATGGATGGATGATGGATGGATGGATGGTGGATGGATGGATGGATGATGGATGGATGGATGGATGGATGGATGGATGATGGATGGATGGATGGATGATGGATGATGGATGATGGATGGATGGATGGATGGATGATGGATGGATGGATGGATGGATGATGGATGGATGGATGGATGATGGATGATGTATGATGGATGGATGGATGGATGATGGATGGATGGATGGATGATGGATGATGGATGGATGGAGGGATGGATGATGGATGGATGGATGATGGATGGATGATGGATGGATGGATGGATGGATGATGGATGGATGGATGGATGATGGATGGATGGATGGATGGATGATGGATGGATGGATGATGGATGGATGATGAATGGATGGATGATGGATGGATGGATGGATGGATGGATGGATGATGGATGGATGATGATGGATGGATGATGGATGGATAGATGGATGGATTGATGGATGGATGATGGATGATGATAGATGGATGGATGGATGATGGATGATGGATGATGGATGGATGGATGGATGATGGATGGATGGATGGATGATGGATGATGGATGGATGGATGGATGGATTGATGGATGGATGGATGGATGGATGGATGATGGATGGATGATGGATGGATGGATGGATGGATGGATGGATGGATGATAGATGGATGATGGATGGATGGATGGATGATGGATGGATGGATGGATGATGGATGGATGGATGATGGATGGATGATGGATAGATGGATGGATGGATGATGGATGGATGGATGATGGATGGATGATAGATGGATGGATGGATGGATGGATGATGGATGATGGATGGATGGATGGATGGATGATGGATGATGGATGGATGGATGGATAGATAGGATGGATGGATGGATGGATGGATGGATGATGGATGGATGGATGGATGATGGATGATGGATGGATGATGGATGGATGGATGATGGATGATGGATGGATGGATGGATGATGGATGGATGGATGGATGATGGATGATGGATGGATGATGGATGGATGGATGGATGGATGGATGATGGATGATGGATGGATGGATGGATGGATGATAGATGGATGGATGGATGGATGGATGATGGATGGATGATGGATAGATGGATGGATGGATGATGGATGGATGGATGATGGATGATGGATGGATGGATGGATGGATGGATGGATGATGGATGATAGATGGATGGATGGATGGATGGATGGATGGATGGATGGATGGATGGATGGATGGATGATGGATGATGGATGGATGGATGGATGGATGGATGGATGATGGATAGATGGATGGATGGATGATGGATGGATGGATGATGGATGGATGATGGATGGATGATGGATGGATGATGGATGGATGGATGGATGATGGATGATAGATGGATGGATGGATGATGGATGATGGATGATGGATGGATGATGGATGGATGATGGATGATGGATGATGGATGGATGGATGGATGATGGATGATGGATGATGGATGGATGGATGGATGGATGGATGGATGATGGATGGATGGATGGATGGATGGATGATGGATGGATGGATGGATGATGGATAGATGGATGGATGGATGATGGATGGATGGATGATAGATGGATGGATGATGGATGGATGATGGATGGATGATGGATGGATGGATGGATGGATGGATGGATGGATGGATGGATGGATGATGATGGATGGATGGATGGATGGATGGATGGATGATGGATGGATGGATGATGGATGGATGATGGATGGATGGATGGATGATGGATGGATGGATGATGGATGGATGGATGGATGATGGATGATGGATGGATGGATGGATGATGGATGGATGGATGGATGGATGATGGATGGATGGATGGATGGATGATGGATGGATGATGGATGGATGATGGATGGATGAATGGATGGATGATGGATGGATGGATGATGGATGGATGATGGATGGATGATGGATGGATGGATGGATGGATGGATGATGGATGGATGATGGATGGATGATGGATGGATGAATGGATGGATGATGGATGGATGGATGATGGATGGATGATGGATGGATGATGGATGGATGGATGAAGGAAAACCAACAAATGTTAGGGCATCAGGAAAAAGGGGATCTCAAATCATCCTTATCAAACCTGTAAATCCTCCCTCCATGGCTCAGAAATTCTCTGTGCCATGGCACAGGCTGGCAGCAGGAAGGGTAAAGGAGGAGAGGAGCCCTCAGCCAAGAGCCAACTCCCATTCCTATTCTTTGCAGCAAATATGACATGTATTTCTTCTTAAATTAGTTGTTTTTTTTTAAAGCAATGATTTTATTTGAAAAAAAAGGTTAATTTTTCCAGAAAATTGACTAAATAAAAGATTCTTTTGAGTTAATGAATAGGTCTGGGGTTGGGTTGGTTTGTGAAGTCTGACACCTCCTCATTTCGCTTTGCAAGTCCAAGTTCTTGTGGGGAGCTTTAAAATGAAAGGAAATTTCAAAATGAAAATTGGCTCTGGAGCACTCTGAGCCAGGCATCTGATCAGAAAGAAAAGGAGGGGGAAAACCCAATCCTGCCTGCTTCTTTTTTTTTTCTTTTTTTTTTTTCTTTCTTTTTTACATTTAATTAAGTCAATGGAGAACGGAAAGCCTCAAATGAAAACCACGCTGGGCCAAACGTCTGCAAGGCTCCAGATGTGAATTCCTTCACCTTCTGCTGGTGAGCATGGCCTGGCTCTCCTCCAGCACCTGGGGCACAGCCCCTGCTCAGGAACGAGGGCAGAGAGCCAGGGCTGTCCTGGGAAAGGTTCCACCTCTGGAACGTGGGATCACCCAGCCTGAGGCACATCCTGCAGCCTCTGCTGTGCCCCGCGCAGTGTTTGGGGTTTGCATCTGTCCCCAGGTGTCCCTGGTGCCACAAACCGGGCTCAGCCTCAGCCTTGGCCTCTGCAGGGAGCCCTTCCAGCCAGGCTGGAATTCCACTGACTGCTGCAGTCCTGGGGGTGGCTGGCAGTGCTCCCCGGTCCTGCTGTCCCCTCCCAGTGTCACCAGCAGGGCTGTTCTGCTCTGCATCCCCAGCAGCAGCCCCAGGAGCAGCTCTGGGGGCTCCTGCTCCTGTGTTACCCCCAGGACAGATGCAGGACCCAAAGCTGCTCAGCCTCAGGCAGCACCTACGGCCTCGGGGTGGCACAAAGCACCTGGCATCCCTGGAGGAGCTGCCACCACCTCCCCACCCCATGAATCCAAGCACCTCTCTTTCCATTCCCTTAAATCATTGAAACAGAGAATCTCAGAATGGTTTGGGTTGGAAGGACCTCAGAGCCCACCCAGTGCCACCCCTGCCATGGCAGGGACACCTCCCACTGTCCCAGCTGCTCCCAGCCCTGCCCAGCCTGGCCTGGGGCACTGCCAGGGATCCAGGGGCAGCCCCAGCTGCTCTGGGCACCCTGTGCCAGCGCTGCCCACCCTCACAGGGACAATTCCTGCCCCAAATCCCACCCATCCCTGCCCCCTGGCAGTTAAACCCATTCCCCTTGTCCTGGCACACCATGCAAAACTCAAGGATGTTTTTTGTTGCATCCAAAACTCCCCATGAAGCGCAGGGAAACCCCCAGGGGGCTTTGGGGTGAAGCCCAGGGAGGCACCCCCACCCTGAAGGGAGGCACTGATGGAGCAGGGGGCAGAGCCAGCTGAAGGAGAGCTGGGCTCCCCGGGCTCAGCAGCTCAGGGCAGGAGGGTCAGTGCCCGGCAGGGGCACGGTGACCATGGCTGTGCTCTGTTGTTCACAGCTCTGCATCCACCACCCCGAGCCACCAGCTGGGAGCTCCTGCCCAGGAGGAGGCATTTCCAGGAGGACTGGAGACAATCCAGCTGAGTTAATCACTAAGTGCTCAGGCCCAGAAATGAAGTAGCTTAAGAGAAAATCTCACTGTATTTTTTTTTTTAAATGAAAACCTCTCTACAATAGATTCAACCTAACAAAACTCTGCTCAGCCCATGGATTGCAGTGCAGGTATGAGCCAAATACATGGTGAAAAGCAGATAAACACCGTGTCCTCCTGCATGGCCACAGGAGACAATTTCCCCATTTAGAAAGCCAATAAAAACGTTTTCTTTTAGAACAACTGCATCCACGGCACATTGTTTCTCTGAGAAAAATATGTTAGTGACTTTGAACTCCTCCAATGCCATCCAGAACATAATTTTTTTTCCCCAAAGTGTCTCGAAAGTAGCAAAAAATACGAAAGAATTAATGACTGTTAACAGCTGAAACAGATGGTCTGCTGTGAGTCCCCACAGCCTCATGCAACTGTGAGTCAAGCCATTTTTCAAAATGGTGAAGAAAGAAAAGTAATAAAAAAATTTAAAAAAAAATCAATTTCCAAGGCTACCAGGCTTCCAAAATTCCACTGGGACTTGCCAGGCGTGAGGGGCGGGAGGGGCGGGCTGGGTTCGGAGCCCGGCTGTGGCCGCAGCCCCGGGTCCCGGGAGATGCTGAGGCTTTGCGCGCCCAGCAGCGCGGCTTCGAGCCGGGGCCGCTCCCTGTCGCGACATTCCCCGCGCTCGGTGTCCCCGCGCCCGCCCTCCCGCCGGGGGGACGCGAGGGGAGAAGAGCACTTGCCAGGAGGGGAGCTCCGCTTGCCGAGTCCGCTGCGGCGGCTGCTCCGTGTCGCCGGGAGAGCCATCCCCGTCCCCGCGGCCGCCTTCAGGCGTGGGCTGCGCCTCCGCCGGCTCCTGGATCAGCCCCATCGGGCAGGCTCGGCGGGGCCCGGGCGCCGGGCGAGCTCATCGTGCGGCCGGGCGAGCCCGGAGCGCGACTCTGCGGGCGAGAGCGACAAAACTTCAGCGCACGCACTGCGAGCGCTCATCACTTATTGAAACCGGCTCAATAATTCATGCCGGGACAGCAGCGGCCGCATCTGGAGCAGATGTTCATCCCAAAAAGAGCGGGGTCTGCGGGGATGGCGCTCTGGGACGCGGCCCCGCTCGCCCTGGGGCACCGGCCTGAGCTGGGGTGACGGGCACAGCTGGCACAGGGCAGAGGGCAGGGCCAGGCTGGCACGGCTCGCACGGGCACGCCTTGGAAAGGCTCCAGCAGCCCCCGGCCCGGATCCACTGCCCCAGTGCCCCCAAAGCCACCGTGCCCAGTGCCAGCCCGGAGCCACTGCCCCAGTGCCCCCAGTGCCATTGCCCCCAGTGCCAGCCCAGAGCCACTGCCCCAGTGCCCCCAGTGCCCCCAGTGCCCCCGGAGCCACTGCCCCAGTGCCAGCCTGGATCCACTGCCCCAGTGCCAGCCAGGAGCCACTGCCCCCAGTGCTCCCAGAGCCACTGCCCCAGTGCCAGCCCGGAGCCACTGCCCCAGTGCCAGCCCAGAGTCACTGCCCCAGTGCCAGCCCAGAGCCACTGCCCCCAGTGCCCCCGGTGCCACTGCCCCCAGTGCCAGCCCAGAGCCACTGCCCCAGTGCCAGCCCAGAGCCACTGCCCCCAGTGCTCCCAGAGCCACTGCCCCCAGTGCCCCCGGTGCCACTGCCCCCAGTGCCAGCCCGGAGCCACTGCCCCAGTGCCCCCAGAGCCACTGCCCCCAGTGCTCCCAGTGCCCCAGAGCCACTGCCCCAGTGACCCTGGAGCCACTGCCCCAGTGCTCCCAGAGCCACTGCCCCAGTGCCAGCCCAGAGTCACTGCCCCAGTGCCCCAGAGCCACTGCCCCAGTGCCAGCCCAGAGTCACTGCCCCAGTGCCAGCCCAGAGCCACTGCCCCAGTGCCAGCCCAGAGCCACTGCCCCCAGGGCCAGCCTGGATCCACTGCCCCAGTGCCAGCCCAGAGTCACTGCCCCCAGTGCCAGCCCCAGAGCCACTGCCCCAGTGCCAGCCTGGATCCACTGCCCCAGTGCCAGCCCAGAGCCACTGCCCCAGTGCCAGCCTGGATCCACTGCCCCAGTGCCAGCCCAGAGCCACTGCCCCAGTGCCAGCCTGGATCCACTGCCCCAGTGCCCCCAGTGCCCCCGGAGCCACTTCCCCCAGGGCCAGCCCGGATCCTCCCTGCAGTGCCCCAGTGTCGCTGGGTGCTGCTGGGAGCCAGGGAAAAGCAGCCTTGAAGCCCTGAGTTTCTCAGGCCTTCACAAGGACAAGAATTAGAACAATGATCAAACACTGCAGGGTGTGTGAGAGATGTGATGTTTTGCAAAAGTCTGTTTTTGAGGGGGTGCTGCCTTCTTGGACCAATGAGTCTTTTCTATTCTGTTTTGCACCAGCTACCCTTTATATATGTGTAGTGTTCTTTAAATAAAGCTCTTCCTCTCTTGCTTCTCCATTCCACATGAACTATGTTAAATTATCCTTTTTGCAGCTCTTACAGCCTTCAAATGCAGCTGTGTGCCAGCAGGGCCAGCCACCCGGGCACCTTGCACTGCCAGCTGTGCCAGCACAGGGCCCGGGGTGTCCCCTCAGCGGGGCCCACAAACCTCCAAGTCCGACTGTCCCCTCTGTGGGTGTCACCGAGCTCCTCCCGACCCCAGGGCGCCCTGCTCACCCAGGGCCAGGCTCCCCTTCCTCTCTGTGGCCAGGATGGGCCAGTGTGGCCATGCCAGGGTCCTCGTGGCCACCCCAGGGTCCCTCATGCCACACCAGGGCTCCTCATGGCCACCCCAGGGCCCCTCGTGGCCACCCCAGGGCTCCTCATGCCACCCCAGGGTCCCTCATGGCCACCCCAGGGTCCCTCATGGCCACCCCAGAGCTCCTCATGGTCACCCCAGGGTCCCTCATGGCCACCCCAGGGTCCCTCATGGTCACCCCAGAGCTCCTCGTGGCCACCCCAGAGCTCCTCATGGCCACCCCAGGGCTCCTCATGGCCACCCCAGGGTCCCTCGTGGCCACCCCAGAGCTCCTCATGGCCACCCCAGGGCTCCTCACAGTCACCCCAGAGCTCCTCACGGTCACCCCAGAGCTCCTCATGGCCACCCCAGGGCTCCTCATGGCCACCCCAGGGTCCCTCATGGAGACCCCAGGGTCTCTCATGGCCACCCCAGGGTCCCTCATGGCCACCCCAGGGCTCCTCATGGCCACCCCAGGGTCCCTCCTGGCCACCCCAGGGCTCCTCGTGGCCACATCAGGGCTCCTCACTGCCATGCCAGGGCCTCTTATGGCCACCCAAGGGTCCCTCATGGCCACCCTAGGGTCCCTCGTGGCCACCCCAGAGCTCCTCATGGCCACACCAGGGCTCCCCATGGCCACCCCAGGGCTCCTCATGGCCACCCCAGGGCTCCTCATGGCCACACCAGGGTCCCTTGTGGCCACCCCAGAGCTCCTCATGGCCACCCCAGGGTCCTCATGGCCACCCAAGGGTCCCTTGTGGCCACCCCAGAGCTCCTCATGGCCACCCCAGGGTCCCTCATGGCCACCCCAGGGCTCCTCATGGCCACCCCAGGGTCCCTCATGGCCACCCCAGGGTCCCTCATGGCCACCCCAGGGTCCCTCATGGCCACCCCAGAGCTCCTCATGGCCACCCCAGGGTCCCTCATGGCCACCCCAGGGTCCTCATGGTCACCCCAGGGTCCCTCATGGTCACCCCAGGGCTCCCCATGGCCACCCCAGGGTCCCCTCGTGGCCACCCCAGGGCTCCTCATGGTCACCCCAGAGCTCCTCATGGCCACACCAGGGCTCCTCGTGGCCACCCCAGGGCTCCTCATGGCCACCCCAGGGTCCCTCATGGCCACACCAGGGTCCCTCGTGGCCACCCCAGAGCTCCTCATGGCCACCCCAGGGTCCCTCGTGGCTCAGCCTGGCTCCCACCCCGTCCCCATTCCCTTTGGGACATCCCTCATGGGGCAAGGAGTGTCTGAGCCATGCTCCTGGGCACGGGCTGTGCTTCAGGGGCTGTCCTGTGCAGGATTTCCACGAGCCTGCTGAGAGGAACGAGGGATTTGTCTTTGCCAACGAGCTGTGGGTCTGCTGGTAGATAAATCCAGCACTGAGAGATAAAAGAAACAATGGGAAGGATTCCACTGATTGATGAATGGAAAATTATATTTGCCTTTACAAACAAACTGTAGGTTCACTGATAAATGAAATGGGGTGTTAGAAGATAAAAGAAGCAATGGGGGAAAACCATGAATTCCATAAGAATTAAAAATGAAAAGGGAAGGTTTTACACTAGAGGAGAATCTCAGGTGTCAGGTGTTCTGGGAAGTCTGTGCCTCACCTCAGCCAGTGGGGAAACAAAGAGGGAATGCAGCCAGGAAAATGGGATAAAAGGAGGCTGCATCCTCCAAAAATCTGAGAGATCCCAGGGGAATGCCCCATGGCCTCTGCCTTTATTCGAATAAAGCAAAAGGACTCCTCTGTCTCCTTTTTGGACATAAACCGCTGGTGTTTGTGGATTAATTTTCCTGACACTTGCCACTCAGGATATCCCACGAACCTCTGATCCTTCAGTCGGGCTCTCACTCCGCTCTGACACACACTTTGTTCCTCGCCCTCGCTGCTCCCGGCGCCCCCGGGTGCCCCAAACCTGCCCCTGGGTGTCCTCCCTGGCAGCGGCCCGTGCCAGCCGCGCTCTGCCGGTCCCGGGGCCGCGCCCGGCTGTCCCCTGCCCGCTGTCCCCTGCCCGCTGTCCCCTGCCCGCTGTCCCCTCCCGGCTGTCCCCTGCCCGCTGTCCCCTGCCCTGCTGTCCCCTCCCGGCTGTCCCCTGCCCGCTGTCCCCTGCCCGCTGTCCCCTGCCCGCTGTCCCCTCCCCGCTGTCCCCTGCCCGCTGTCCCCTCCCCCCTGTCCCCTGCCCGCTGTCCCCTCCCGGCTGTCCCCTGCCCGCTGTCCCTCCCCGCTGTCCCTCCCGGCTGTCCCCTGCCCGCTGTCCCTTCCCTGCTGTCCCCTGCCCGCTGTCCCCCTGCCCCGCTGTCCCTCCCTGCTGTCCCTTCTCCCCTGTCCCTCCCTGGCTGTCCCCTGCCCGCTGTCCCCTGCCCGCTGTCCCCTCCTCCCCTGCTGTCCCTTCTCCCCTGTCCCCTCCCGGCTGTCCCCTGCCCGCTGTCCCCTGCCCCGCTGTCCCCTGCCCGGTGTCCCCTCCCCTGCTGTCCCCTCCCCGCTGTCCCTCCTGCTGTCCCTTCTCCCCTGTCCCCTCCCCGCTGTCCCTTCTCCCCTGTCCCCTTCCTGCTGTCCCCTCCCGCCTGTCCCCTCCCGGCTGTCCCCTGCCCATCTGTCACTCGCCAGCTGGCCTCACTCGCCCTTTTCGTGGAAGGAGAATTGGAAGCAGCAATTTCACCACACCTCAAGCACCTGAGCTCTGACCCAGACCTGCAAGGCGGATCATTATTAATTAGAATTATTATTTATAATTATTATTACTACCAGTACTGTTGTCCCAGCCCTCACTGTTTTGGGCTGCCTTTTTTATCTCTCTGATCTGCAGCACCTCCGCTGACACCTGAGCTCCACTCTTGGCTCATACAAACATGGAGATGACTTTCAGCGCAAATTTCCTTCCTGAAAAGAAATTTCCGTATTGCTCCTCTTCCCAAATGTGAACCTTGCACTTTACCCTGCCAGCCAACCACTTACTGCCAGCAAGAGATGGACTTTGCTTTTCCCCGGATAATGACTGATCCTGCAGATTGGATAATGAAATAAGTGATGCCATTAGCAGCCCGTTAATCAGTGGTGAGCAGTGAATTACACTGTGCGCGCTGTCACTGGAAGGACAAGGGAAGGGGAACGGGCACAAACGGGAAAACGCCCAAAATCGGGTCCCCTGCTGCCCTCACGTTTCTTTTCACCGCCAAGTGGCCAAGAGTCAGTTCTTTGCCTGGGGGATGCAGCCCGGCCCGATCAGAGGTCTGTGCTCCGGAGATTCGCTGCACGTCCGAGTGCGGCTGATTCCCGCTGAGCAGGAATCCTGACTCTACTTCTGTCCTGCCTCCATTTCTGTCCTGCCTCCATTTCTGTCCCTGCCTCCACTTCTGTCCTGCCTCCGCTTCTGTCCTGCCTCCATTTCTGTCCCTGCCTCCACTTCTGTCCCTGCCTCCACTTCTGTCCCTGCCTCCACTTCTGTCCTGCCTCCACTTCTGCCCCTGCCCTCATTTCTGTCCTGCCTCCATTTCTGTCCTGCCTCCACTTCTGTCCCTGCCTCCATTTCTGTCCCTGCCTCCATTTCTGTCCTGCCTCCATTTCTGTCCCTGCCTCCACTTCTGTCCCTGCCTCCATTTCTGTCCCTGCCTCCACTTCTGTCCTGCCTCCATTTCTGTCCCTGCCTCCACTTCTGTCCCTGCCTCCATTTCTGTCCTGCCTCCATTTCTGTCCCTGCCTCCACTTTTGTCCTGCCTCCATTTCTGTCCTGCCTCCACTTCTGTCCCTGCCTCCATTTCTGTCCCTGCCTCCACTTCTGTCCCTGCCTCCATTTCTGTCCCTGCCCCCATTTCTGTCCTGCCTCCATTTCTGTCCCTGCCCTCATTTCTGTCCTGCCTCCACTTCTGTCCCTGCCTCCACTTCTGTCCCTGCCTCCATTTCTGTCCCTGCCTCCATTTCTGTCCCTGCCCTCATTTCTGTCCCTGCCTCCACTTCTGTCCTGCCTCCACTTCTGTCCCTGCCTCCATTTCTGTCCCCTGCCTCCACTTCTGTCCCTGCCTCTATTTCTGTCCCTGCCTCCATTTCTGTCACTGCCTCCATTTCTGTCCTGCCTCCACTTCTGTCCTGCCTCCACTTCTGCCCCTGCCTCCATTTCTGTCCTGCCTCCATTTCTGTCCTGCCTCCATTTCTGTCCTGCCTCCACTTCTGTCCTGCCTCCACTTCTGCCCCTGCCTCCATTTCTGTCCTGCCTCCATTTCTGTCCCTGCCTCCATTTCTGTCCTGCCTCCATTTCTGTCCCTGCCCTCATTTCTGTCCCTGCCTCGGGCAGGATGTGAAAAAAGAGCAGAATCCAGGAGGGCCCTTCCCTGCAGAGGCATCAATGGTGGTGGTGGAACACGGCCACAATCACAGCAGAGCTGTCCCCACACAGGACCTGTCCCCAGCCACAGCTCCTGTCCCCAGTCACAGCTCCTGTCCCCACCACAGGCTCTGTCCCTGTCCCTGGCTGTCCCTGGGCTGTATGCCCAGGAGGAGCAGGCACGGTGCTGGAGCAGGAGATTGTGAGAAACAGGAGATTGTGGAGCAGATCAGAAATGAACAGAACTGAACAGAACAGACCTGAACAGAACTGAACAGACCTGAACAGAACTGAACAGACCTGAGTAGAATGAACAGAAATGAACAGAACTGAACAGAAATGAACAGAACTGAACAGAACGGAACAGACCTGAACAGAACTGAACAGAACAGAAAAAGAACAGAACTGAACAGAAATGAACAGAAATGAACAGAACGGAACAGACCTGAACAGAAATGAACAGACCTGAACAGAACTGAACAGACCTGAACAGAACTGAACAGAACTGAACAGAACTGAACAGAACTGAACAGAACTGGAACAGAACTAGAACAGAACCTGAAACAGAAACTGAACAGACCTGAACAGAAATGAACAGACCTGAACAGAAATGAACAGACCTGAACAGAAATGAACAGACCTGAACAGAACTGAGCAGACCTGAACAGAACTGAACAGAACTGAACAGAACTGAACAGAAATGAACAGAAATGAACAGAAATGAACAGAAATGAACGTCTGAGCAGAGTCCCCTGGGAGGGAGCAGCCAGTGGCTCCTCCTGGAGCGCAGCCGTCCCTGTGCCTCTGATTTCTGCCTCACTGGTATTTCCACAAACAGAAAACGTGGCACCCCTGGGCCCCAGGTCTCCAATTCCCATCCAGACACGGCTCTCCCAAGGGCTGCTCTGCTGCTCTGTGCAGCTGCTGTCAGCTCCCCTCCATCTCCCAGCCCCAGGATCACTGAGCTTGGAGAATGTCCCCAGGATCATCCAGTCCAAGCTGTGTCCCATCCCCACCTTGTCCCCAGCCCAGAGCACTGAGTGCCACTTCCAGCCCTTCCTTGGGCCCCTCCAGGGATGGGGACTCCAAACCTCCCTGGGCAGTTCCAGTGCCTGAGCACCCTTCCCATGGGGAAATTCCTCCTAAAATCCCCCCTGAGCCTCCCCTGGCCAGCCTGAGGCCGTTCCCTCTCCTCCTGTCCCTGGTCCCTGGGAGCAGAGCCCGACCCCCACGCTGTCCCCTCCTGGCAGGGAGCTGTGCAGAGCCACAAGGTCCCTCCTGAGCCTCCTTTTCTCCAGCTGAGCCCCTTTCCAGCCCCTCAGCCCCTCCTGGGGCTCCAGCCCCTTCCCAGCTCTGTTCCCTGTCCTGCACACGCTCCAGCCCCTCAGGTTGTTTCTTGGAGCAGCCCAGAACTGGACACAGGACTGGAGGTGTCTCATCCTCAAGGTGTGGCCTCAATCTTTAGGCCAGGTGCCACAGCAGGGATTTTGGGAAGAGCTCCATCGTGGGTAAACACCACCCTGAACTGCTGAGGTCCTTTCCCCAGGAGAGAGGAAGATTAGGCACAACAACCCTAATAACAGTAATTATCAAAGATAATACTGAATGAAACCCTTTTTAACCCCTTCCCTCTGTCCTCACCTCCAGCTCACAGCACCCCGTGAGGCTGGGAACACTCGGTGGCCGCTGTATCACTGAAAGGGTTAATTGGGAAGGCGTTTTCCGCCCAGCCCCTCGCTGGGCCAGCGCTGGCAGCTCCTGCCCCGGGTTCCCCCTGCTCCTGCTCCTGCTCCTGCCTCCCAGCCCCAGGTTCCTCCTGCTCCTGCTCCTGCTCCTGCCCAGCCCTGCTCCTGCTCCTGCTCCTCCCCAGACCCGGGTTCCTCCTGCTCCTGCTCCTGCTCCTGCCCAGCCCTGGGTTCCTCCTGCTCCTGCTCCTGCTCCTGCTCCTGCCCAGCCCCGGGTTCCTGCTCCTGCTCCTGCTCCTGCTCCTGCTCCTGCTCCTGCTCCTGCTCCTGCCCAGCCCCCGGGTTCCCCTGCTCCTGCTCCTGCTCCTGCTCCTGCTCCTGCCCCTAGCCCCGGGTTCCTCCTGCTCCTGCTCCTGCTCCCTGCTCCTGCTCCTGCCCCTGCCCCCTGCTCCTGCTCCTGCTCCTGCTCCTGCTCCTGCTCCTGCCCAGCCCCGGTTCCCCTGCTCCTGCTCCTGCTCCTGCCCCTGCTCCTGCTCCTGCCCCTGCTCCTGCTCCTGTTCCTGCTCCTGCTCCTGCTCCTCCCCAGCCCCGGGTTCCCCTGCTCCTGCTCCTGCTCCTGCCCCTGCCCCTGCTCCCTGCCCCTGCTCCTGCTCCTGCTCCTGCCCCTGCCCCTGCCCCTGCCCCCTGCCCCTGCTCCTGCTCCTGCTCCTGCTCCTGCTCCTGCCCCTGCCCCCTGCTCCCTGCCCCTGCCCCTGCTCCTGCCCCTGCTCCTGCTCCTGCCCCTGCCCCTGCTCCCCTGCCCCTGCTCCTGCCCCTGCCCCTGCTCCTGCTCCTGCCCCTGGTTCCCTGCTCCTGCCCCTGCTCCCTGCTCCTGCTCCTGCCCCTGCCCCTGCTCCTGCCCCTGCTCCTGCTCCTGCTCCTGCTCCTGCCCAGCCCCTGGTTCCCCCTGCCCCTGCTCCTGCTCCTGCTCCTGCTCCTGCTCCTGCCCCAGCCCCGGGTTCCCCTGCCCTGCTCCTGCTCCTGCTCCTGCCCCTGCCCCTGCTCCTGCTCCTGCTCCTGCTCCTGCTCCTGCTCCCTGCTCCTGCCCCCAGCCCCGGGTTCCCCTGCTCCTGCTCCTGCTCCTGCTCCTGCTCCTGCTCCTGCTCCTGCCCCTGCTCCCTGCTCCTGCTCCTGCTCCTGCTCCCTGCTCCTGCTCCTGCCCCTGCTCCTGCCCCGGCTCCTGCTCCTGCTCCTGCTCCTGCCCAGCCCTGCTCCCCTGCTCCTGCCCTGCTCCTGCTCCTGCCCTCCCGGCCCCGGGTTCCCCTGCTCCTGCTCCTGCTCCTGCTCCTGCTCCTGCTCCTGCCCCTGCTCCTGCTCCTGCTCCTGCTCCTGCTCCTGCTCCTGCTCCTGCTCCTGCTCCTGCTCCTGCTCCTGCTCCTCCCCGGCCCGATGGACGCGCGGAGCTGCTCCGGGCGCATCCTCCCTCCGCGGCTCGGGGACTGTCTCCAGAAGGCGCTGCTGGGGACGGGCAGGGGAGCACAGACAAACTGGGGCTGCGGCCGAAGCGGGGTGACCCCGCCTGCTTTCCTCCCCACCGGCAGAAAATCAGTTCTGCTCGCAAGAGGAGGAACCCAGCTCCAATGAAAAAGAAAGGTCCTCACATCACTTCTTCCATCAGGCTGACACCTCTTCATCTCGGGGAATTCAACATCTGTTACATAATTCAGGGAACATGTGGCTCTTTTCCAGGCTTATTAATAGCACAAACGCCCCAGCTGAAATGAAAAGGAGCAGCTGCTCCAGACTTCACCTCTGGAGCAGGGGCTGGGAGCAGGTACCGGGGCTGGCTGGGCTCAGGGCTCCCTCGCAGCACAGCCCTCCTGACGAGCCAGAAACAGCTCAGACAGCTGCATTCCCACATTTCCCCCGGCGCTTCTTTCCTTTCACATCTCCCTTTTCCTTCCAGGAGAGGCAGAGAATGGTGGAGAGGATCACAGATAGGAGAGAGGGTCGGGGAAGTGCAAGAGCAGGGGAGGGACAGTGGATCATTGTGCCCTTCATCCCAGAGCACTTCTTTGTGGCTTCAGATACCCTTTCAGGGGCCCCCTGGAAAACGATCCCTTAGATAAGAAATCCTTCCTTAGCATGACTCATGCTAGAGAAATGTTCACCCCCCTGTAGACCCCCGTGTTATCTCTCAGTGTCCTAATCGGTCTTTTCTCAATTCTCTGAGTAATTGGTCACTCTTTCACCTAAAACTTTAAAGTAGTTGGATAGTTTTTCAATCTCTAATTTTATTGGTCCACTTCTCAAGCCACCCTAACCCTATAAAACCTCTTTGATATTCGATGTACTCGGATTTGCTGCTGGACCCCTTCATAGAAATAAAGTTGCCTGTAGAACTTCTGTGCAGCTTTCCCAGATCTCTATTTCCCTGCTGCCTAAGAAGGCCCTGCAAGCAAAATGAAATCACAAAAGAGCTGATAGCCTAAACATGCTTACATCCAAGGACCTTGTGGCTGATGACTGCCTGAAGCAGCCAGGAAGATCTGCCCCATTGGGAAGGTTTTATCCAGGCTTGCTGTGGCAGCCTGGGGCAGAACCCCAGCCCTGGCAGCTGCACTTCCCTCCTCAGGCCACTCAGTCACTTCCAAGATGTCCATCGGGGCTTGCAGGCACTTCCATGCCAGGATTGAATCCTGAAGGCTGAGCTGCCCTCTCACTCGAGGAACAGGCTGAAGGAAGGCTGGCACCTGGACAGAGGTGGGCAGGCTGTCTGTGGCTCTGCTCCTGTGGGGATGGAAGGGCAGTTCCAGGAGCACTCCTCCCCACACCAGCATGGGGCTTTGGGTGCTCCCTGATGTTCCCAGGTGGGATGCAGTAGGTAAAGGTGAGCCTGTGGCTGGGACACACAGGATATTCCTAAGACACTCTGTTGGGTTGATGTGGCCAGAAATGTGAATTCTGTCCCCATCTGCTGCAGCCGGGTGGGGCAGTGACCCTGATCTCCTGGCACATATTATCTGCTAATGGGCCAGCTTTAAACCAGCTGGGCAATCATCTTTATCTTCCACAGCCCATCCTCCCTCCAGGAGATATCATCTGCTGCTGGCCCAGTGAGTCCCAGTGCATGACTGATAAAATTACATCATCCCACTGGGAGATGCTCCAGCCAGGGGAGCAGCCAAGCCTTTCCTACCCAGATAAAAACTGACATTTTGGACACCAAGGTACCTTCATTCCACTGCATTCCAGAGGAAAGCCAGACCTTTGCACATCATCCCTGGAGCTTCAGAGGAAACTGCACCTTCTCCAGGAGCACTGCTCCAGCTGAACCACATCTGCCCCTGCAGGAGGATGCAGCCACCATTGAATGGGACTGCTGCCAACACCCTGACTGACTGACGGGTGTCAGCTTGGATTCTGACTCTGGCAGGGTTTGGGATTGTTCTTTGTAATGCTGCATTTCTATTTTAATTTTCCTAGTAAAGAACTGTTATTCCTAATTCCCATATCTTTGCTTGAGAGCCCCTTAATTTCAAAATGATAATAATAATTTGGAGGGACGGGGTTTACATTTTCCATTTCAGAGAGAAGCTTCTGCCTTTATTGGCAGACACCTGTCCTTCACACCAGGACAGACACACAACCTGCAGGTCACATCAGGCAAAGGGAGAGGCAAAACCCCCAGGCACCAATAGCCCAACCAGGGATCCATTAATGGATCACACAAATGATCTCCTCACTCTCTTGATGGTCTTAGATGGGACACAGAGACCTGGGAAGGGGAGCATGGCCAGGACCTGGAGCTGGGACTGGGGTTATCCAGCAATCTCCAGACTCTGCTTGTTCCCAGCCCAGGGGTGGGCTCACCTCTCCACTCTCCCCACTGGAGAGCTTTAGTCAAACTAAAATGATCTGCTTAAAAAAAAAAAGTGAACAATTCCTCTAAATCTGAAATCACCAAAGCTAAACTGCTTCCTCACCCAAACTAGAAGGGACCATTCCAGGAGAGGAAGAGAGCTGTCAGCTTAGCAGAGTTTGACTCAAATTTTCTTTTTTCCCTCCCTGTAACCATTTTTTCCATCCCCACCCAGCTGAAAGTTCACTCATTTTTAATTTTACATGTGTATTTTCTCTGTTCACCAAACCATACTTATACCTCCTGAATCTGTAACAATCATTTCTTATTCCTTATCCTATACCTGGGCTGATCCTCTAAGCTTTGCTGGAAGGATTTGGAGAAAAATACTATTTTTGACATCCTGGGATTCTTTCACAGAATCTTCCATTCCAGCTGCTATTTTTTGCCTTCCTATCCTGTTCCCAATATCGGCAGGGTGGGAATTCTGGGGTAAATTTGACTTAAACAATTACAGTCCAACTGCAATTCAAACAATTCTGGTTATTGGCACAAATACAGAGCCACAGGATACTAGGGAAGGAGAGTGCTGAGTACCTAACAGCTCTTGGAAATTTAGAAATCATCTAATTATTTCTGTTACCCAACAAGGGCTTCACACACTGCTCACTGTCTTTAGAAAAAGCAACTGGCAACGTCAGAAAAATGATAAATTGACAATTCCAAGTGATTGACCTCCTGTTGCCATTGTGCGTTTGCCATGGAATGAAAGAAAAACAGGAAAGAATCTTGCCAAGGTACGGGGAAGAAAAAAACAACAACAAAAATGAATGAGATTTTGTTGGCAGAATTTGCAAATTATTCCTGCTCCCTCTCACCCGACTTCCGTCACATAATTGCCGTGTGCTGCAGCAGATTCCCTGGAAATGCCTCTGCTGCCAAGGGGGGACAGCAGCTTGTGCAGAGCAGGGGCTCCGGTGCTCAGAGCCCCAGCAGGAATGCAGCACAAGCAAAAGAAGCAAAGAGAAGCAGGCTCAGGTCCAGAGCTGGCAGGTCTGGCTCAAAGCCAGGCTCCAGCAGGTGTTTGTGAGGATGGCCCTGGAGGGCCAGGGAAGCAGTGTGGGATGGCAAAGGGCTGGGGATGGCAAAGGGCTGGGGATGGCAAAGGGACGGGGATGGCACAGAGCTGGGGATGGCACAGAGCTGCTTTTGGGGATGGCACAGAGCTGCCCTGGGGATGGCAAAGGGCTGGGGATGGCACAGAGCTGGGGATGGCACAGAGCTGCCCTGGGGATGGCACAGAGCTGCTCTAGGGATGGCACAGAGCTGCCCTGAGGATGGCACAGAGCTGGGGATGGCACAGAGCTGCTCTGGGGATGGCATAGATTTGCTCTGGGGATGGCACAGAGCTGCCCTGGGGATGGCAAAGGGCTGGGGATGGCACAGAGCTGGGGATGGCACAGAGCTGGGGATGGCACAGAGCTGGGGATGGCACAGATCTGTCCTGGGAATGGCACAGAGCTGCCCTGGGGATGGCAAAGGGCTGCAGGCTCTGCCAGCCAGGGGAGGATAAAGCAGACTTTGGGCTCTCAGAGGTGTCAGGGCTGCAGCAGGGCTTTGCAGCAGTGAGAGGGCACAGATGTGCTCAGCCAGCCAAGGGGTCTCTTCCACCCCACCTGCACATCCTGCTCCTGATGCAGCAGCAGCTCCTGGAGGTTCCAGCAGGAGCCACAGCCACCCCAGCCCACAGTGCCCTGCTATGGTGGCACTGACCCAGCAGGAGAGCTTCCAGGCCGAATGTCGGCTCAGGGACGGAGGGGATCTGCCACACGGTGGGAATGACCAAAGCAGGGCCCAAGGGTGGGCGCGGTGCAGGCAGTGCCTCCCCAGGGAGTCCTGCGGGCTCTGAACTCCCCGAGCACAGCTGAGCGCTGGGGAGCTCAGGGAAAAGGGAGAAACCCGACCCAAGCTCCACCCAAAAAGCTCAGTCAGGAGCAGATGAAAACAAAGCTGCAGTGGAGGTGCAGGAGACAGGGTGGGAGCAAAGGAACCTGCAGAGGGCTGAGCTTAACCGGGCTCCACGAGCAGGGTGTGGTGGGACCCAGGTGAGGACACTCAGGGCATCACAGGGTCATGGAATATCCTGAGCTGGAGGGACCCCAGGGACCACCCAGCCCTGCACAGACACCCCAACAATCCCTCCCTGGGCATCCCTGGCAGCTCTGGAGCTCTGGCTGTGCCCATTCCCTGGGGAGCCTGGGCAGTGGCAGCACCTCTAGGGAAGAACCTTTCCCTAAAGTCCAGCCTGAGCCTGCCCTGGCACAGCCCCAGCTGCTCCCTCAGGTCCTGTCCCTGTCCCACGGAGCAGAGACCAGTGTCTGCCCCTCCTCTGCCCACCATGAGGAAATTGGAACTGGGATCAATCTCCCCTCAGTCTGCTCCAGCTGATCATTCCAAGTGCCCTCAGCTGCTCCCCTTCCCCCCAAGGCCCTTCACCTTCTTCATGGCCTCCTTTGGATGATTCTTAATGGATCCATGGCTGCCCCAATGGATCCATGGCTGCCCCAATGGATCCATGGCTGCCCCAATGGATCCATGGCTGCCCCAATGGATCCATGGCTGCCCCAATGGATTCATGGCTTCCCCAATGGATTCATGGCTGCCCCAATGGATTCATGGCTGCCCCAATGGATTCATGGCTTCCTAATGGATTCATGGCTGCCCCAATGGATTCATGGCTGCTTCAGTGGATTCATGGCTTTCCCAATGGATTCATGGCTGCCCCAATGGATTCATGGCTGCCCCAATGGATTCATGGCTTCTCCAATGGATTCATGGCATCCCCAATGGATTCATGGCTGCCCCAATGGATTCATGGCTGCCCAAATGGATTCATGGCTTCCTAATGGATCCATGGCTGCCCCAATGGATTCATGGCTGCCCCAATGGATTCATGGCTTCCTAATGGATTCATGGCTGCCCCAATGGATTCATGGCTGCCCCAATGGATTCATGGCTGCCCCAATGGATTCATGGCTGCTTCAGTGGATTCATGGTTTCCCCAATGGATTCATGGCTGCCCCAATGGATTCATGGCTTCCTTATGGATTCATGGCTGCCCCAATGGATTCATGGCTGCCCCAATGGATTCATGGCTGCTTCAGTGGATTCATGGCTTTCCCAATGGATTCATGGCTGCCCCAATGGATTCATGGCTGCCCCAATGGATTCATGGCTGCTTCAGTGGATTCATGGCTTCCCTACCTTGTGGTGCCCCAAATTTCACATGATATGTAATATGAGGTGGCCCAGCCAGAGCAGAGCAGGACAGTCCCTCCCTGGTGGACCAGGACAGGGTCACTGCCCTAGGACAGTCCCTCCTGGTGGTCCAGGACAGGGTCACTGCCCCCAGGACAGTCCCTCCCTGGTGGTCCAGGACAGGGTCACTGCCCCCAGGGCTCTGGCAGCACCAAGGCTTGATCCCAGCCCTTGGGAGCACAGGGAGCACTGGGATCCAGCTGCTGAGTACCTGGCACCTTGTCACCTGTGCTGGCATCTGAGAGTGCTGCTCTGAGGGTGGCCCTGTGCCCCAGAGCCACCCTGATGGAATCTCTGAGCCTGGACAGGGCCTGAAGCCCAGCAGGTCCCACCTGTGCCCCATGGCCACCCTGTCCCCAGCCCAGAGCACCCAGTGCCAGGGGATCTCACTGATCCAGGGCTGAGCTCCTGGTGCTCTGTGCTAACCAGGCTGTCCTGGCTCAGGAAAGCAGATGTAAGGATTTGTCAGAAAAACAGGCACAGTCTCTGCACCTCAGTGTGTGCTCTGTGCCATTGACTGAAGTCACTGCACTTGAATTTACATGTTTTTCTAAAACAGGACTTGGCTGGCAGCTCTTGAGATCTCTAAAATAACTTTTTCTATGCTGCTGTTGTTTTTCAGCAGCACTTTGAGCTATTTCTTATCAAAAGGGGCCTCATTTCCCCAAATTAAATAAATACTCCATAAAGTATGGAATCTATAAATTAGTCCAGTGTGCTTTCAAACATTCTGGGGTTTAGGTAAACAAAATCTATCCCATATTTAAACTCTGCAGCTTTACCTCATGCAATATCAGTGTGCAAAAGTTTTAATTTGATTATACATCTTACTGACTGTGCTCTTGTGTGCCCTCCCCCTTTCTCTCCCGTTCTACTTATTTACTTTAAAATAAAACCCAATCATGTCTCATATACAGCACTGCAATTTTCATCAGAATTCTTCTGCTAGCAAAACATATTCAGTGCTGACCCTGACAACCATTCTCATTTTCCTTCAAACACTTCAATTATTACTTAATTTAGGCCTGCTTGAAAAGTCCTGCCACCTCTGATTTGACCACTGCCACAGTGATGCAGGAGTGACTTCAAAATGAAAGAGGTTTGAAATTGCCACTGCAAGTATGGATACACCATTGTAGTGGTTTAGAGTTGTTAATTTTAATATATTTATTTTTGTTGTAAGATAGGATTAGGAGTAAAAGTAAGGTAGGTTTAAAATTAAAAAAAAACTCTTCCAAGGTTTGCTGACTTTAAAATGTAAATTCACAAAACAAACCAAATTCTTTAATTAGTTTCTCAAGCTAACCAGCCTCCAATTAGTTCCATTAACTCAAAAAGAAAGTCCTCAAGAAAAAAAACTTCTGTGAATACCTTCTTCTAAGTACCAATTAATACCAAACTAACACAACCATGTATATATGGGCACACACCTGACTATGTATATGTATTGTGTAGTATATATATAAATATATAAATTTTATATTAATAATAGAAAGGTATAAATGTATAAACACACAGTATACTGATTGTTATATAATTTTAAAATTATATAACACATTAAAAATTGAGAGGCTGCTTGAATAGAAATAAAAAAAGGAGAAGTTAAAAGATTAAAATAACTGCTTTAAACTCTCTGTTGCAAACCTGGAATAATCACAGACTAGCAAACCAACCAGAGGTAAAAGGAAAAAAGGTTGTGCAGCAACCAGCAGAGCAGGAGAGTTAAAGGCACTGCTCCAAGTGCACCCAGGGAGGAAGGAGGTCCCTGGGGAGACAAATCGCTCAGACTGCTGCAGGGTTGGCCAGAAAGGGTCTGAGCAGCAACTGCTAAAGAGGGACAGCAAATCCTGCTCAGGAGCAGGAGGAGGAGCTGTGGCTGATGGGTGAGCGCCCAGCCCAGCTCAGGACGGGCTGAAAGGAGCAGGGAATTGTTCGCACTCCTTTTGCTCTGGGGGAGATGGGAAAAGGAGGCAGAAACAAAGGTGAGCAGTCAGATTTCACAATGGAAACAACTTGCCAGAGCAGCCCCAGCAGCCCTGGAGACCAGACCCACTCAGTGACTGGGGACTGACCCAGGGGCTGAGCTGTGAGTGCAGCGACAACTTTCCTGAATGGCACAGAGTCAGCAGGGTGAGCAAACCCCAACCTGCTGCAACAGCTGCACAGAAATCCTACAGGATCCAGCACCTGAGGCCTAAAGAGCTGAATTCAGAGCCAAACCCTGCTCAGCAGGAAAGGCCCCGCGGTCTCCTTACCAGATTCTGAGCTCTGGACTCAGCACTGCAGGCCAGCAGGGAGTCACTGGGGGTGTGGGGGCTGCTTTGGAAAGAGCCACAGGAAAACCCAACGAGAGAGATTTCTGCCAACTGACTGGAGCTGTGCTGCTGCCTGGCTCTGGCTGCACCTGCAGGATGAATAAATCCTGCTCAGGGCACTGGGAAGGGAGATAACACAACCAGGAAGGGTGAGAGGAGGGAAAGGAGCTTGGGCAGAGACAGAGAGTGAATTCTGCACAGAAACAGACACATCAGGGCCCTTCAGTGGCAAAGAGATGCTTGAAAAGGATGTAGGAGACACCTACTAAAGCAGAGTTTAATCATATCCTCAACACCAAGGAGCAAAGGAATAGAGAACAAACACTCACTGTTTCTCACAGCACCAGACCCAAGAGGTACCCAAGGAAATTACCAAGAAGTAATTTCAAAAAAAGAAAAAGGCAAATAGTGCCCAATTATGTTGTTGAATTTTTCCTGGAAGACATCAAGTGCTCAAAAGAGGAAAAAAATAATGCATTGAAAAGGAGAGACAGCCTTCAGCTCAGGAAGTTTTCAGCAGGAGTTGAGAGGAGCTGGGAAATTGGAGGAGGAATGGGCTGCACTTCCCTTCTCCAGGAGATGAGGTGAGAGGGGAATTTGTCCTCCCTAGAGAGAGTCCCAAGGACAGAGCTCCAATACCAATTCCCTCCTTCCCCGTGGCTTTTTTCCTACTGCCAGAGAAGCAAATATTTCCTCCTGGAGCTGCTGGACACTGAGAGCTACACGTTGCAGCAATTTAATGTGGAACACAGTTTGGACATAAAGTGTTTAACTAATGGTCAAGGAAAAGCCCAGTGAACCTCACTGGTGACCCTGTGTTTTGCACAGAGCAGGTTCTCTTCATAATTCACACTCTTAAACTCAGCTAATCTGCTCTCTCAAACCCTTTAGGGTGGCTCTCTGGCATGGCATCACCAAAAATCAATAGCTTTATGGTGAGCTTGCCTTGGGTGGTGGCCTGAGGGGAGGCAGGGAGGGAGGAGGGAGGACAGCCCCTGGTTCCTGCGGGTCCCAGAGGAGCTCCGGGCTCTGGCTGCTGTGCTGTACAAGCACCCTGCAGAGGATGCTCTCCACGCCAGCCCTGCCCTGCAGCCCTGCCTGGGGCTGGAGCTCAGCACCAGGGAGCGCCAGCTCCGTACTCCCCCCACTGCTCCCCCTCCCACCCTGCCAGCAATTGCTATAAACAAACCTTATGGTGATTTCTCTCCGTGAGAACACACGGAGGTGCCCAGAGGGGACAGTCCTTAGGACAAGGATATCAGGAGCCTTGTGTTTCCTCACAGCTTCTCTGACTCGGGAGAGCCAAGGGAGCCTCCCCAGGCTCCCCTCTCCTCTCCTTCCTGCACCTTGTGCCTGCAGCTGCCCTCCCCTAACACAGGCTGCCCCCACAGCAGTCCCTCTGGCCCGTGGGGTCCAGGCTGGCAGAGGGGCTGACCAGAGGAGCGGCACAACAGCAGACCTGCGGCTGGACAAGGTGCCCCGAGCCCCGGGGATCCTGCCCCACCTGCCCTGGGTGTGCACGGGCACGGCAGCTCCTCTCACCCAGCCCACCACACTCTGCCAGGGCTTGCCATGGCTGGTCTGGGCTGGAGAAGCCCAGCTCGTTCCACCCCCTGCCCGGGGGGACACCCACTGTCCCCTCCGTGGCTCTGGCACTCGGCACCCGAGCCCGGAGCAGCCCGGAGCAGCCTGGAGCAGCCCGGAGCAGCCTGGAGCAGCCTGGAGCAGCCCGGAGCAGCCTGGAGCAGCCTGGAGCAGCCTGGAGCAGCCCGAGCAGCCTGGAGCAGCCTGGAGCAGCCTGGAGCAGCCCGGAGCAGCCTGGAGCAGCCTGGAGCAGCCCGGAGCAGCCTGGAGCAGCCTGGAGCAGCCCGGAGCAGCCTGGAGCAGCCCGGAGCAGCCTGGAGCCCAGCTCAGAGGCAGAGCTCGGCTGGCTTTGTGAGCTGGCACGGGCTGGAGCAGGGCCAGCGTTCCCCAAGGGATCAGCAGCGCTGCCCAGGCTGCCTCTGGGCTTTCCTCAGGCATGACACGAGACCCCGGGTGGAGCCCCTTGCCTTTTGTGCCAGAACAGGAATAAGCTCTTATCACCTCATCATCCACCCTCTCACAGGCTCAGCTTGGCTGGAAAGAGCAGGGACAGAGTTTTGCAGAGATCCATCTCCTTCCTGTACCCCCTTTACAGCCCCCATTCCAGGAGGGAGCAGGATATTTATCTGTAATCCCAAAGAGAGCACTGTTGCTCCAATGAGGTCACAGGACAAAACTGCACCTTCAATCCATGGTACAACCTGATGGAGAACAGAATCCATCCACTCTACCAGCTTGTTTTTCTGGATTATCCAAAGTGCCTGGATCTGAGTATTCATCAGGACTGGATCTCCTTTCCCACTGAGAATTCACCAGGACTGGGAACAGCTGTGGTGGGAGCAGTGGGGCTGTGCCAGGCTGCACTGAACGGGGTCCTGCCCCATCAGGCTTTTCTCTGGATTTTCCTTTGAGGCCAGCATGGGATGGGATTAATCCCACTGGTGTTATTTGCATTACAACAGCTCTGGGATCGGCACCTTTTGTTCCAGAAAATGGGATTTTGCATGTGAACTCATTGAGAGGAACTTAACCCAACCAACACTGCTCTGCATGGACTGAGGTGCCAGGGGACAGTGCCACCCCACAGAAGCTGCTTGGCACTGTCACAGCTCCACGTGGCAGCAGCAAACTCGTGTGACAGTCACACCTCATAACACCCTCGTGTCCATGGCCAGGACAGAGGGACTTTGCCCTTTCCAGGGGCCACCATGGACAATCCATCCCTGCCCGTGCTGAGACTTTGCCAGAGGCTCAGGGAGGGATCCTGCCCCTCTGCCCAGCCCTGGGGGCAGCTCTGCAGTGCTGTGCCAGCTCTGGACCCTCAGCACAGCAGCACAGGCAGCTCCTGGAGCAGGGCCAGCACGGGCTGGGAGGATGAGGAGGGCCTGGAGCATCTCGGTGCCCAGGCAGGGCTGAGGGAGCTGGGGCTGCTCGGGCTGGAGAGGAGCCCCAGCTGAGAGGGAGCCTCAGCCCTGGGTGTCCCTGTGTGCAGGGAGGGGCAGAGCAGGGCCCAGGCTCTGCTCCAGGGCCCAGCAGTGGCACCAGAGCCACGGGCAGGGACTGAGCCCAGCAGCTGCCCCTGCTCAGGAGGCACAACCTGTGCCCTGGGCAGTGCCCAGCCCTGAGCAGGCTGCCCAGGGAGGGGCTGCAGTGTCCCTCAGCGGGGATATTGCAGAGCCACATGGACACAGCGTGTGCCTGTGCTCTGGGATGGCCCTGCTGAGCAGGGAGGTGCCACAGGGACCCTCTGTGCTCCCTCAGCCTGAACCACTGTGGGATTCTGGGGTTCTGTGACCCTCTCCTGCTGTCTCCTCCTGCACAGGAGCCAGCTGAGGTGTCAGGGGGGTTGCAGATCATTACAAGGCACAAACATCCCCGGGGCAGCCAGGCCTGTGACTCCTCCACAGCAGCAGCAGCTCCATGGCAGCTCCTTGTTCTTAAGAACCAGCATCTTTCTTGTGCTTAACCCCTGGGAGACCTCTCCTCTTCCCAAGTTAATCCCTTCCCAGCTCCTTAGGCTGCTTTGCCACAGTGGATTTATGAGGCAGCAAAAGTAAAACCAGGCTCTGAATAGGTTCCTGTTTCATTTTCAGGTCAGGGGTGCCAGCTCCTTCTTGCCTTTGCTCTGCAGTGGAGCCTCCAGGAGGAACCTTTCCAAAACCAGCAGGGACCTCCTGCCAACTCCAGTGAAGCATCAGCAGCTCCTGAGGGTTTATTAATCCCCTTTGAAACGGTGCCTGAGGCTCCCAGAGCACTTGGGCAGTTCTCAAACTGGAGTCCAGGCTTTGGCTGGAGCCAGGAGCAGCCCAGGGTCAGTCAGTTCTGAGCACAAGAGGATTTAAAGGGTGAAAGCTGCATCAAACTGGGCAACATCTGGACATGACTTTCTTGAAAATCTGCTCTCAAGGGTCCCCAGGGCTCCTGACACGATTTGGTTCAGCTCTATTTAAAGACCAGCAGACATTGATTTCTGGCAGTCTCTGGGTGACCATGGAACACAAGGTTTGCACTGTCTGGGCAGCCTCTCACCTCCTTCCATTCATGTGGGGGCTTAAAATAAAGCACTGAGAGTGGCTTCTGTTCCAAAGGCTAAAACATGTCCCAAAGGAGGGGGGAAACAAGGTAAAAACATCAAAGAAGACAAGAGCCTAGTGTGAGGTGGGTGAACCTGCTCTGAAAGGCCACCCAAGCCCAGCCAGCCCCCAGGGGACCACAGCAGGTCAGGAGGATCCCTCCCTGCAGCTCCTGGATCCTGCCACCCCCCAGCCTGGCACACTGTGCTGCTGTCTGTCCCTCCAGCACTTCCCTCAATAACTGCAATTTCATTCATGTGCTGTGTTTTTCCCATTTCAGACTTCTTTAGACTGCTTTTAATTTATCAGACTAATTCCAACTGCAATACCCTGCCAGAGATGGAGAATGAGCTTGACAAACATCCTTTGCTCTAAATAGAAGAATCTATTAGATTCTAGCAGCTCAAAGTAGTAAATTTAGGTTTTATCTCCGTCAGATCCATATTGGTCCCTTCCTGCTCCAGACACCCTGCTGGGTTCCTTTTGTTTAAAGGTGACTGGCAAAGGGAAAGCAGAAATGAAAGCTCTGCCTTGTGTGCCTGGGCTCTTTCCACTCTACAGAGTCAAGGAAGTAGGAAAGGTTATTGCCTACTATAAAAATAGAATTATTTTTCTGCCTCTTCCTCAGAAATTCAGCTCTGGTTTGGAGCAGGAAAATCTTGGCTGGTTGGAGATGGACAGACAGGGCAAGATGGAGTGAATGGCCTGGTGGGACCTTTAAACTCAGCCCTTTGTGCCCACCTGGGGATGGTCCCTGGGGAAGGAAAGGGCTCTGGGGCTGCTCAGAACCCACAGAGCATCCCTGGGGACTCTGCCACACCTGCCCAGGGCCTGCAGCTGGGCTCAAATCAGGGCTCAGATTCACCCTTCCCACCTACACCAGCCTCAGCCCAGCTCCAACATCTGCCCAGAGCGGGAGGGACAAGCTTGGCACTACTCACCATTCCTGGGTGAAGAAAAAGGGGGAAATGCCAAAGAGGCTTTCTCATCCCCACAAAGAGGAGTTCAAGCTCAGTTACCTCCTTTTAGAAAAGAAACCCTTTAAGGTGAGTGATAGATTCCAGGTGAGCAGGTCCCTGTTTGTCCCTGCCAATCCTCCCAACTGCAAGAGTGACCGAAACCCGGCACAAAGGGCTTCATTAGAGAGCACAAAACACCAGCTCACACTAACTGCCGACCTCAAAAGCATCTCCTCACCCCCCTTCTTAATGCCAGAGTTCCCGGAACGAAATGCAAAAGCCAAACCTGGGCACCCCGGCCGTCCCTCGCCGCGCCGCTCCCTCCCGGCTCGGGCAGCGCCGGGGGCTCGGGCGGGGCTGGAGCTGCCCCGGGGCTCGGGCGGGGCTGGAGCTGCCCCGGGGCTCGGGCGGGGCTGGAGCTGCCCCGGGGGCTCGGGAGGGGCTGGAGTCGCCCCGGGGCTCCGTCCTCCCGCCGGGACCGGCTCCCGGCCGCTCTCTGCACCCCGGCTCGGCTGTGCCCAGGCTGCTCTCGGGAGCGCTGGAGATGCGAAGGGCTGGGCCCGGGAATGATCCGTCCATGCCAGGACGCGTTCCCTGAGAGTCAGCAAAACTTTTCAGCCCTTCATTTCATTCTATTATTTCTGCTGATGGCACTATAAATAATTACTCCCCACCCTCCGTGTGCTTGAGCTGCTTTGCTCAAAAAAGATGCACATTTTGTTCATCTTTCAACACACTGCTTGTACAATTTTTTGGTGGTTTGCAAAGCCTGCTCGGTGTTCTCCAGCTCTGCAGGATGGAGGGAGCAGGTCTCAGGGGCCTCACCTGAGAGGAGCTGCCTGCAGCCCCGCTCAGACCACGGGAACGGGGCTTTTTAACTTTCAGGCGCTTTCAGGTTTCCCTGCCAGGTCATTTTCTTCCCTTGGAGCTGGAACAATGGAGCCATTATCCCACCTCTCGGTCACAGGGGACAGGCTCCTTCCTAAAGTCCCCAGAGTCACAGGTGGCTACAGCACTAGCGAGGGGTGGCAGCTGCTGAGGAGAGAGGCGAAAAGCAACAACCCGCAAGCGCTGGGGTGCTCTGAGACCGGCACGGAGCCCGCCGTGGCTCCCCTCTGTCCTGGCACCTCTGCTTTTCCTGCGGGCTCGGTGCCTCTTCCTCGCCGCGTTTCACTGCCTCGCTGCCCCAGGCGAATGTTCTGCTGCCCACAGACCGCCCGATCCCTGCAGAGGCTGCAGCTCGGACCTCATCCTCACACCCACGGCTCCGCTCTCCCTGCTCGCTTCCAAGCTCCCCGTCCCGTCTCTCCCTCGCTTATGGCAAACACCATCGGTGAGGAGGAAAAACCCCATTTTCCTGACCCAGCTGTGCAGCCCCACAGTCCTGCCGGCTTTGGGCCGTGCTGAGCCGACAGGATTCCCTCCCCAAGCCCTCTGCCCCGGGAGATGAAGGCGAGGCAGAGTTTTTCCCGGTGGATTAAGAAAAGCGGGATTTTTTTTTTGCTGTGCTAACGCCTCAACATGCAGAACGTAAACAGCTCCTCTCCTGATTTCCTGAGAGGTGGCTACCATCGAGCACTTCTCAAGGAGATTAGTGGCTGCTTTTCCAATCCTATTTCAAGCCTCGAGGAGGCTGCTATTTGTCAAAAGAGTTATTAACCTCCGATAGGCACCAGGATAAATGTTTGCTGGCACAGCCTCTTTCCCTCCGGGCTCACCTGGGACCCGGCTGCAAAGACTCAAACGCGGCTCTCAGTAAGGTCAGGGCACCTTAAGGATGCACCCACCTGAGCGGGGACGAAGGAACGGCAATCCATAATTTAAGGAAAAAGCCACGTTGCGTGGAAATATAAACAGAGCGTCACTCGGTTAAGGAGGAGAGGAAATCACTGGCCGAGAGCGGGGCACACGGCTCCTGCTGAAGGGCGATTTATCAGCCCAGCTGAGGCTGGGGAGGGTGAGAGTGCTGGGGAGGGGGAGACCCCGGCGTGCGAACAACGCTGCCGTTCCCAAGGAGCGGGGACTCGCTCCGCCAGGCTCTCCAGACCTGCTCTGCATTGCCAGTGCAATGCGCATGGAAGGATGTGGCAAAACTCCCCTGACCTGGGGGAGACGGGGACCGAGAGGAGCCGAGCGGCGGCGGGGACCAACTTCTGCCGTGATTTATGGGCCAGGCATCCCAACTTCTCTTCTGCTGAACGGCAGCGCCGGGATTTAAGCAGCGAGGGAGGGCGGGGGGAAAGCCACAACTCTGGGTCATGCACTCAATTGTTTAAAAGCGAAGGAGGGGAGAGGGAGGGGAGCGCAGGTGGCAGGACAGGCAGCCCCGGGCCCCAGGTGCGCGGTGGGAGGGCTGCTGCTGCCAGCGGCCCCGTGAGCCACGGCGGCGCGTTCGGCTCTCCCCGGCGAAGCCAAACACCGGGGCGGGCAGGGGATGCTCGGAGCGGGGCGGGCAGGGGATGCTCGCAGCGGGGCGGGCAGGGGATGCTCGCAGCTGGCGGGCAGGGGATGCTCGCAGCGGGGCGGGCAGGGGATGCTCGCAGCGGGGCGGGCAGGGGATGCTCGCAGCGGGGCGGGCAGGGGATGCTCGCAGCGGGGCGGGCAGGGGATGCTCGCAGCTGGCGGGCAGGAGCAGCAGCAGCAGCAGCAGAAGCCGAGCCCGCGCCCGTCCCTCGCGTACCTGCAGCCGCCGGCGCCCGCCGAGGCGCGGTGCCCGTCCATGCGCGCCGCAGACCGAGCCCGAGCTGTCCTGGAGAGCGCGGGCGGCTGCCGCGACTTGGGAATACAGAACACGGTACAGGCTTTAATTAAAAGAGTCTGAAGGCTCTCTCCTGCTCGCTCGTCCTTTTTTTTGCAGTACTGGATCGGATTTAAAGGGCTAGAACCCCAATTTGGCGCTGCTGCTCGCCCCCCGAGCGCCGCGCTGCTGCCCGGGCCTGCCAGCGCCAGCATCCTCCCGCCGCCCGTCGGGGGCATCGTGGCAGCCCCGGGGCCGGGCCGGTGGCACCAGCAGCAAGGTGGGGATCGAGGCTCCCTCCAGCAGGCGCGGCGGGCGGCGAGAGGGGATCCCACAGGCAGCAGAGCGGGCGAGGGGCGAGGGCAGCCCGAGCGCTGCCGAGGAGCAAAGTTTGTGCTCCAGCAGTGCTCCAGAGAAGTGGGAGGAGGAGGATCGAGTCCCTCTGTCCTGGTGATGCCACCGCCCCGTGGCAGCGCCCAAAGGCGGCAGCCCTGGGTGGAGCGGGGCTGTGGCGAGGGCTGCGTCACCCAGGGCGGTGGGACGGGGAAGGGGAAGGGCTGCGTCACCCCAGCCCGGCTCCGCAAGACGGGATCCTCAGCCTCCTGCCCGCGTCCCGTGAGCAGGGCAGCAATTCCATTTGGATTTGGAGGCCGCTCGCTGGTGCCAAGGCAGCGCGGAGACAACCTGGCGCTGGCAGCGTGCGAGCGGCGCCGGTCCCTCCTCCAGCCCCAGGGCCCTCTCCAGCCCCAGGGCCTCAGACCTCCATGGAAACGCCGTGTTGGGCGCTCCGTGCCCCTCAGGCTGCGCAGCAGGGCAGGGATGGCCAAGACACATGCCAGCCTCCCATCCAGCTTCCCCAAAAAAGGAAAGAGGGATGAAGAGCAGGGTTTCCATGGTGCCCTCCTTGGTCCAGATTTTGAGCTCGACTGGGGGAAACCAAAGGAAGCAAGTAGCACATCTTCCTTGTTCTCCTCTTCATCCCTTGTGCCCGGTTTGACCCCCGGGCCGGCCGGGAACATCCCCCGGGGTGTCCCATCAATGTGCGCCGAGTCTCCGGCTGACCCGCGCCTTCTGGCTCCCTCTCCCTCATTAATTACACCCAGGGGTGGGTGCCAAGAGGAAAAGCTGGTTCTAATTCCGTGCTGCAGCCCAGCTCCAAGCTGCTGGGTTAATTAGCAGGTTATTAATGAACGAGGGAGGAAGGATGGGGAGGGAGGGGCAGCGCCATTTGGCCTGGTTGGGAAAACCGTGTTGGAGTCGGAGACTCGTCCCTCAATCCGAGGCTCTGGCCCAGGAGGGCACTCCCAGCCCTGGGGCTGAAGGGCAGAGAAAACGCAAGGATCCTGCTTGGCTCCGTGTCCAGCCCCAGCCTGCAGACACCATCCAGCTCTGGGGCAGATGGAGGTTTGCAGCCTCCTCTCCATCAGTCCTGCTGGTGTTGGCTCAGGGCTCTGGGGTTTTTGGGGCATCACCATCTGCCAGGGCTCCTGCTGGGGGCTGGAGAGTGCCACCCCAAACACTTCTCTTTGAACCCCTCAGAAACTCTGGGAGCAGCACAGTCTTCCTTCAAAATCCGTGTGGTGCCAAGTGTTGGTTCCATTTCCCTGGGTTTAGGCACCAGCTGAAAATTCCTGGGCAAGGCATGAGCCTGGTGGGAAAGTGCTTCTCTAAATAGATATATATATAATATAATAAATACTGAGGGGCAGCAGGCAGGGCTGAGGCTCCAACAGGACCAGGGTGTCCTCAGGGGCTCCAGCCCGAGCTGCTGCCATCTCCTGTGTCTCTCCAAGGTTGTTGTTCCTTTAATTATTAATCCTTGCATTGACGTAATCCAATGTGCCCAAGCTTTTAACGGGTGCCTCAATGTAAAAAATGAAGAATAAATTTCTTTCCCTCCCTGAAAACTTGTCTCAATCCCATGACCAATTTTATTGCCGTTCTGCTCTAATTTTAAATATAACGAGAAACATTAAGGTTTTCAATTAAAAGATCCCTTCCTTCAGATATTGGAACGTAGCCTGAAGTGCAGACCACGTGTGATATTTTTCATTGGGATGGTGTGGGCTAAATCTGATTCCCAGATCAAGCACAGTCAGGCTCAGGCTTGCAGTTGGCCAGGCTGGAAAGGCTGAGCTGTTCCACTTTGGGAAGAGCCTCAGCCTTGTTTGTGTTTTTCAGCTGACTCCTTGTGCTCCTGAAATGAACTTTGCATTTATTCCTTCTCTTTTGCCAGCCTGGGAGCGTGTGGTGAGGGGCAAATGAACCTCATGATGCCACCCTGGGCTCGTGGAATTTTTGGCTTCTGCCTGATATATTTGGTTTTTCCCTTTTCTCTCAAATGAGCTGATCCATGGCCACAACAAAGCAGATCCTCCTTGTGCAGTCAGCTCAAGGCCTCCTTTGCCACAGCTTCAGTGCTGGTTCTCTGGACACCTCCAGTGTGAAGTGTGGCTCATGGAAGGTTTTCTCCTGTGCCCATCAATCCTGCACCTGTCCTCCACCCCAAATCTTGCAGGTGGCCCCACCTGGGCCTGTCCCTGAGCCAGCTCCTGGCAGGGTTTGCAGCTGGCCAGATGTTCAGCCCCCTCAGGAGCTCCCTCCTCTCCTGGTGGGCTCTGGTTTCCCAGGGCAGTGGCACCACTGATTTACTGTCCCTGAGGGAGCTCAAGGACTGTCTCTCATGGAAACGTCAGGTTTGTGCAGATCAGGTGGAAAGACAGAGCTGGAGACTCCCAGAAAGCACCAAGGGAGAGGCACTTCAGTGAGAGGAGCTGAGCAGAGCCTGGATCAGCCCTGGCTGCACTGCCCTGCCCAGAGCACCAGCTCGGCTTGTCCAGCTGCTCCCACAGCTCAGCCCCCTTCCCCAGGGCAGGGCCATCCCTGACCCAGCCAGTGCAGAGGCACGAACCCATCCCTCAGGAGCAGAGCTGCCAGGACTGCCTCCAGACCCCACATCATGCTCTGCTCCGTTCCTTTTCCAGCCCGGAGAGCTGCTTGGACAGCCAGGAATGGCTGAGCTCACAGCAGGGCTGCTTTCCTCTCTTGAGCCACAGGGTGCTAACTTTGTTATTCCTGACCCCAGCAGTGCTAACTTTGTCATTCCTGACCCCAGCAGTGCTAACTTTGTCATTCCTGACCCCAGTAGTGTTAACTTTGTCATTCCTGACCCCAGCAGTGCTAACTTTGTCATTCCTGACCAGCACTGTTAACTTTTGTCATTCCTGTCCCAGCAGTGTTAACTTTTGTCATTCCTGACCAGCACTGTTAACTTTTGCCATTCCTGACCAGCACTGTTAACTTTTGTCATTCCTGTCCCAGCAGTGTTAACTTTTGTCATTCCTGACCCAGCACTGTTAACTTTGTTATTCCTGACCCAGCACTGTTAACTTTTGCCATTCCTGACCCAGCACTGTTAACTTTTGTTATTCCTGACCCAGCACTGTTAACTTTTGTCATTCCTGACCCAGCACTGTTAACTTTGTTATTCCTGACCCCAGCAGTGTTAACTTTGTCATTCCTGACCCAGCACTGTTAACTTTTGTTATTCCTGACCAGCACTGTTAACTTTTGCCATTCCTGACCCAGCACTGTTAACTTTTGTCATTCCTGACCAGCACTGTTAACTTTTGTCATTCCTGACCAGCACTGTTAACTTTTGTCATTCCTGACCAGCACTGTTAACTTTGTCATTCCTGACCAGCACTGTTAACTTTTGTCATTCCTGACCAGCACTGTTAACTTTTGTCATTCCTGACCAGCACTGTTAACTTTTGTCATTCCTGACCAGCACTGTTAACTTTTGTCATTCCTGACCCAGCACTGTTAACTTTTGTCATTCCTGACCCCAGCACTGTTAACTTTTGTCATTCCTCACCCCAGCACTGTTAACTTTGTCATTCCTGACCCCAGCACTGTTAACTTTTGTCATTCCTCACCCCAGCACTGTTAAATTTGTCATTCCTGACCCCAGCAGTGCTAACTTTGTGATTCCTGACCAGCAGTGTTAACTTTTGTCATTCCTGACCCCAGCACTGTTAACTTTTGTCATTCCTGACCCAGCACTGTTAACTTTGTCATTCCTAACCCAGCACTGTTAACTTTGTCATTCCTGACCAGCACTGTTAACTTTTGCCATTCCTGACCAGCACTGTTAACTTTGTCATTCCTGACCCAGCACTGTTAACTTTTGCCATTCCTGACCCCAGCACTGTTAACTTTGTCATTCCTGACCCCAGCAGTGCTAACTTTGTCATTCCTGACCAGCACTGTTAACTTTTGTTATTCCTGACCCAGCACTGTTAACTTTTGCCATTCCTGACCAGCACTGTTAACTTTTGTTATTCCTAACCCAGCACTATTAACTTTGTCATTCCTGACCCAGCACTGTTAACTTTTGCCATTCCTGACCAGCACTGCTAACTTTTGTCATTCCTGACCCAGCACTGTTAACTTTTGTCATTCCTGACCCCAGCAGTGTTAACTTTTGTCATTCCTGACCAGCACTGTTAACTTTGTCATTCCTGACCCAGCACTGTTAACTTTGTCATTCCTGACCCCAGCACTGTTAACTTTTGTCATTCCTAACCCAGCACTGTTAACTTTTGTCATTCCTGACCAGCACTGTTAACTTTGTCATTCCTGACCCAGCAGTGCTAACTTTGTCATTCCTCACCAGCACTGTTAACTTTTTTCATTCCTCACCCCAGCACTGTTAACTTTTGTCATTCCTGACCCAGCACTGTTAACTTTTGCCATTCCTGACCAGCACTGTTAACTTTTGCAGTTTTCATGTGTCAGGATGCATCTTGTCTGGCTCCATCAGGATTTTTGGGGCCACAGCTCCTCCCTTGCTCTGGTTTCAGGGCTGGTGCCTCCCTGGCTCAGCCCTCCCAGCACAGCCCAGGGCTTTCTCTGCCCAGCCCTGCTGGCTCCAGCTGAATTGATGAATTCCTGCTTTCCAGAGGGCTCTCTGTGACATGGAGCACACCCCAGGGACCTGCTCTGGCCTCTCCACGTGCTGAATTGTGCCAGGCCAAGGAAACTGCAATGAATCACCCAAATTACAGCCCTTTAATAAAGATAAAAAGAGAGAATGGAACACTCTGCAAACCTGTGGGCAGGGGGTTGGTCTCCTGGATCTGAAGGCAAAGCTTTGAAACCCTTGTTTTCTTGCACAAGGGGATTGTTTTGGAGAACTTCAAAAGGAATTTGGAAACAAACAAAAATCTAGTTGAACATGGGGGAGCTGATAATCACAAATTATTCTTTTTCCCCCCAGATTTGTGAATTAAACTGCATTCCTGCTGTGTGGATGTGACTTTTCCTCATCAAAGGTCCTTGATCCTGCCCAGCCCAGGACGGGCTTCAGCCTGACCTTGACCCTGCTCAATGCCAGGTTGTCCTCAAAGGAGAGACCCCTTCAAAAGCTGCAAATCTGGGGGAAAAAAATCCCCAGCTTCACCTGGGTTTGAAAGGCAGAAATCAGCATCAAACTAATCCTTAACAGGTCTGCTGCAAGGGAATATGATCATGACAAAATGCAGTATCTGGGTTCCAGATAGGGAAAAAAAGGGATTTTTTTGTTTCCACAGCTGGTGGGTGATATTTTGTGCAAGACAAGCTGAGAGCCAGGGCTGAGCAGGACCCAGAGGGGACTGTCCATGACAAATGATGGGAATCCCCACTTCCAGTGGCAAGCAGCTTGGAAGAAAAATGTGAAGGAGATGTAAATCATTCTGTTTCAGGACATAAATCAGTTTCTGCTGAGTGGGAACAGAAGAGCCCTTACTGATGGGCTGGGTCAGGTTTCCCTATGCAAAGGAGGAGTGAGGGGGCTGTGAGCTGGCAGCTTCAGCCACTGCTGCTCTCCCTGGCTGCTCCCAGCTGCAGCCCCAGGAGGGGCCAAGGCCAGGAGCCAGAGCCCCAGCCTGAGCTGTCCGTGCTGCTCCTTCTGCCAGCCCAGGCTCCATCTCACCTGGAGCACAGAGCCCAAGGGACTGCTCTTCCAGCAGGACAAGGGTTGGACAAGCCCAAAACAGAGTCTGTGAGAGGAAGATAAACTCAGCTCTGCCATGTGCAGAGACAGCCTCACTGCCCAGCCCAGACATGGGCTCCATTCCCTGCAATCACAGATTCAGGGAGGCCACAGCCTCACTGCCCAGCCCAGACATGGGCTCCATTCCCTGCAATCACAGGTTCAGGGAGGCCACAGCCTCACTGCCCAGCCCAGACATGGGCTCCATTCCCTGCAATCACAGATTCAGGGAGGCCACAGCCTCACTGCCCAGCCCAGACATGGGCTCCATTCCCTGCAATCACAGATTCAGGGAGGCCACAGCCTCACTGCCCAGCCCAAACATGGGCTCCATTCCCTGCAATCACAGATTCAGGGAGGCCACAGCCTCACTGACCCTCCTGGGCTGGGGACTGACCCTGCCCTGGCAGGGCCGGGCAATCCTTCTCCAGGGAGAGTTTCCAGGCTGGTGGGGCTGAGGGGGGAGCTGGGAGTGCTGGGGGAGGATCTGGGGCTGTAGCTCCATGGAAAGCAGGCCCTGTGGCTCTGCTGCCCACAGAGTTGTTTGACTGTGTTTTCTCGCCTTCAGCTGAGTCAGACACAGCTGGAAAATTCCAAATTGCCTCAAATCAGGAAAACCTTCAATGAAAACCCCCCAGAGTTCTGCCTGCCCTGCTGACATGCCCTCCCTGCCCCACATCTCAGGCCTGGCTGCACTTGCAGGGCTCCCCCAGCCCAGCCACGTCCCTCCCTCCACCCAGGCAGGGGGAGCCAGGAGAGCCTCAGCAAGGAGCCCATCCTGCCTGTTCCCTGCTCCTGGTGCTTGTTTCAGCCTTTGGGGTCCCTCTGCTCTCCCATGCTCTTCAGGAGGACACAGAGCCCACATTTAGGATGGAGTGAGCCAGACTTTATTGCAAGGCCCAGCAGCCATCCCCCTGTGTGTGGCTTTTCCATGTCCACATTTCTCCATCAGAGGGGCCCAGCCAGCCCCTGCCCTGCTGCAGGAGCCCTGTCCTGAGCTGGGAACCCCCAGCACTGGGAGCTCAGTCCCTGGGCCCCTCCAGCTCAGAGCAGTCCCAAACCAAAGGCAAGAAGGTTCCACATTTCCTTGGCCTCCCCGTGCTTCCCAGCCCACCAGGAGCCAAGGAAAGGGGCTGAGACCAGGCTCAGGTGCTTGCCCAGGACTGGGATCCTCGCCCAGCACAGGCTGGGGGAGTGTGCCCAGAGGGGAGGAGAGAGTTTGGCTCAAACAGCCATCCATGTGCACTGGGAACAGCCCAGAGACCCCAAACCCTGATCCCAGCGTGGGCACAGGGCAGGGATTGGGATTGTGCCCCTGTGCTCAGGTGAGACCCCACCTGGCCCAGCACAGGCAGGAGCTGGAGCTGCTGGAGGAGCCCAGGGGAGGCTCCAGGATGATCAGAGGATGGAGCAGCTCTGCTGGGAGAGCTGGGGGTGCTCAGCTGGAGAGGAGAAGCTTTGGGGTGAGCTCAGTGTGACCTTGCAGGGCCTGAAGGGAGCCCTCAAAAGAGCTGGAGAAGGACTCTGGACAAGGGATGGAGGGACAGGAGAAGGAGGAAAGGCTGCTCACTGCCAGGGGGCAGGGACAGGTGGGATATTGGGCAGAAATTGTCCCTGTGAGGGTGGGCAGGGCTGGCACAGGGTGCCCAGAGCAGCTGTGGCTGCCCCTGGATCCCTGGCAGTGCCCAGGCCAGGCTGGGCAGGGCTGGGAGCAGCTGGGACAGTGGGAGGGGTCCCTGCCATGGAGGGGTGGGGATGGATGAGCTTTGAGGTCCTTCCAGCCCAAACCATTCTGAGATTCTGGGATTCAATGATTTAAGGGAATGGAAAGAGAGGGATGGGATGGGATGGGATGGATGGGATGGGATGGGATGGGATGGGATGGGATGGGATGGGATGGATGGGATGGGATGGGATGGGATGGGATGGGATGGGATGGGATGGGATGGGATAATGGGATGGGATGGGATAATGGGATGGGATGGGATGGGATGGGATGGGATGGGATGGGATGGGATGGGATGGGATGGGATACAGGGATGGGATAATGGGATGGGATAATGGGATGGGATACAGGGATGGGATACAGGGATGGGATACAGGGATGGGATAATGGGGTAATGGGATAATGGGATGGGATAATGGGATGGGATGGATGGGATGGGATGGGATGGGATGGGATGGGATGGGATGGGATAATGGCATGGGATAATGGGATGGGATGGGATGGGATGCAGGGATGGGATACAGGGATGGGATGAGGTAATGGGATAATGGGATGGGATGTCCAGCAATGGTGCTGGGCTGCCCAGCTGTGTCCAACCCTCCCCCAGGGAAGGGGTGGCACGATGGACACACCCCAGAGCTCCAGGTGCCCTCAGAGCCCATGAGGGGCTGCAAAGTCACCTCCAGCGTCACCCCCTGCTCCCCACCCGGCACGGGCACCACGCCCAGGAGGGATTTGTCACCCTGCCCCTGTCCTGTGAGGAGGGATTTGTCACCTGCCCCTGTCCCATAAGGAGGATTTGTCACCTGCCCCTGTCCCATAAGGAGGGATCTGTCACCCTGCCCCTGTCCTGTGAGGAGGGATTTGTCACCTGCCCCTGTCCCATAAGGAGGGATTTGTCACCCTGCCCCTGTCCTGTGAGGAGGGATTGTCACCCTGCCCCTGTCCTGTGAGGAGGGATTTGTCACCTGCCCCTGTCCCATAATGAGAGATTTGTCACCTGCCCCTGTCCCATAAGGAGGGATCTGTCACCCTGCCCCTGTCCTGTGAGGAGGGATTGTCACCCTGCCCCTGTCCTGTGAGGAGGGATTTGTCACCTGCCCCTGTCCCATAAGGAGGGATCTGTCACCCTGCCCCTGTCCTGTGAGGAGGGATTTGTCACCTGCCCCTGTCCCATAAGGAGGGATTTGTCACCCTGCCCCTGTCCCATGAGGAGGGATTGTCACCCTGCCCCTGTCCTGTGAGGAGGGATTTGTCACCCTGCCCCTGTCCCATAATGAGAGATTTGTCACCTGCCCCTGTCCCATAAGGAGGGATCTGTCACCCTGCCCCTGTCCTGTGAGGAGGGATTGTCACCCTGCCCTGTCCTGTGAGGAGGGATTTTGTCACCCTGCCCCTGTCCCATAATGAGAGATTTGTCACCCTGCCCCTGTCCCATAAGCGGAGGGATTCTGTCACCCTGTCCCTGTCCCATAATGAGAGATTTGTCACCCTGCCCCTGTCCCATAAGGAGGGATTTTGTCACCTGCCCCTGTCCCATGATGAGGGATCTGTCACCTGCCCCTGTCCTGTGAGGAGGGATTTGTCACCCTGCCCCTGTCCCATGATGAGGGATCTGTCACCTGCCCCTGTCCCATGATGAGGGATTTGTCACCCTGCCCCTGTCCCATGATGAGAGATTTTATCACCCTGCCCTGTCCCATGATGAGGGATTCTGTCACCCTGCCCTGTCCCATGATGAGGGATTTGTCACCCTGCCCCTGTCCTGTGAGGAGGGATCTGTCACCCTGCCCCTGTCCATTGATGAGAGATTTTGTCACCCTGCCCTTGTCCCATGAGGAGGGATTTGTCACCCTGCCCCTGTCCCTTTGAGGGAGGGATTTTGTCACCCTGCCCCTGTCCTGTGAGGAGGATCTGTCACCTGCCCCTGTCCCATAAGGAGGGATTCTGTCACCCTGCCCCTGTCCCATAAGGAGGGATTCTGTCACCCTGCCCCTGTCCCATGATGAGGGATTTTGTCACCCTGCCCCTGTCCCATGATGAGGGATTCTGTCACCCTGCCCCTGTCCCATGATGAGGGATTTGTCACCTGCCCCTGTCCCATAATGAGAGATTTGTCACCTGCCCTGTCCCATGATGAGGGATTCTGTCACCTGCCCTTATCCTGTGAGGAGGGATTTTGTCACCTGCCCCTGTCCCATGATGAGGGATTTTGTCACCCTGCCCCTGCACAGCAGTGCCTGGCCCCCCAAGGGGACAGCTCATCCCAAGGCTGACAAGGGGTTGCTCTTCTGCTGCAAAGAAACCCTCAAACCAAAGCAACCCCCTGAGCCCAGCTGGACCCGAGGGGTGCCCAGAACCTGGGGGTGCTGTGCTGCCCCTCCCCGCGGCCCTGGCTCCTCCTGCTCCAGCACCTCCCAGCAGAGCTGGGAAGGGGCTTCTCAGGAATGGGAGATGTGCTGTCCACACTCACCAGCTCTAGTGCAGCCCCAGGGGGAGACATGTCCTGGGGAAAAAAACTCTGCTAAACCTCCAATCTGGGAGGAAGAGTTTATTGTGGGCTCTTGGAAGAGAGAGGAGAGAGAAAAGAGATGTTTTTGTGTGCTTGAAGCAGGCACTGTGCACCCCCAGGCTGCTCCCTGCCTTTATCCTCCCCTCAATCACCAGAGGGAATTGTTTGAATGAATTTTAGATTAAAATTAAAGAGTAAAAGCTTTTCCCTCCTAAAACCTCATTTTGGGTTAATCCTGTATTTATCCTAAACGTGAATGATTCAAATAATTGAAGGGCAAGGACGTGAGAACAAGGAGTGTCATCATGGAGAGGTTCCCGAGGCACGGGGGTCCCATGCACCCCATGCCCTGCTGAGAACGGGGATTAACCCTTTCCGTGCCCTCGGCACGCCCAGCAGTGCCCTCTGCAGCTGCAGGGGCGAGGGGGAGCAGGGCAGGGGACAGGGTGGGAGCAAACTGGAGAGAGCTGGGAGAAAACAGGACAGGCAGGACGGGAGGTGACAGTGCCCCAGTGCCACCCTGGCTCCCTGGTCACTCTGGGCCAGGCAGGGTCTGCTGAGGCTGGGGGAGAGGGGCTGGAGAAATGCACAGCTGGAATGGGGTAAATGTCCTTGGGCACAGCTGGAATGGGGTAAATGCCCTTGGGCACAGCTGGAATGGGGTAAATGGCCTTGGGCACAGCTGGAATGGGGTAAATGCCTTTGGACACACCTGGGATTGGGGTAAATGCCTTTGGGCACAGCTGGAATTGGAATAAATGCCTTTGGGCACAGCTGGAATGGGGTAAATGCCTTTGGGCACAGCTGGAATTGGGGTAAATGCCCTTGGGCACAGCTGGAATTGTGGTGAATGCCTTTGGACACATCTGGAATTGGGGTAAATGCCTTTGGGCACAGCTGGAATTGGGGTAAATGCCGTTGGAGACAGCTGGAATTGGGTAAATGCCTTTGGGCACAGCTGGAATTTTGGTGAATGCCTTTGGACACAGCTGGAATTTTGGTAAATTCCCTTGGACACAGCTGGAATTTTGGTGAATGCCTTTGGACACAGCTGGAATTTTGGTAAATTCCCTTGGACACATCTGGAATTGGGGTGAATGCCTTTGGGCACACCTGGAATTGTGGTAAATGCTTGGGCACAGCTGGAATGCCTTTGGACATATCTGGAATTGGGGTAAATGCCATTGGGCACAGCTGGAATGGGGTAAATGCCTTTGGGCACAGCTGGAATTTTGGTAAATTCCCTTGGACACACCTGGAATTTGGGTGAATGCCTTTGGGCACATCTGGAATTGTTGTGAATGCCTTTGGGCACAGCTGGAATTTTGGTGAATGCCTTTGGACACGTGTGGAGCGATGTTTTGGGGAGCTGCTGGCCAGAGGGGACCCTCCCACAGTCTCCACCTGTGGAACTCCTGCTGCAGCTGCTGGAGGAGCCCAGGGGAGGCAGCAGGAGGAGCTGGGAACGCTCACCTGGAGAGGAGAAGCTTTGGGTGATCTCATCGTGGCCCTGCAGGGAGGGGAGGTGACAGAGGCTCTGAGAGGCAGGAGGGGCAGCTGGGCAGAGCTGCTCAGGGAAGGGACCCTCCCCCTGGAATTCCAGAGGATCCTCCTTAGCTGGGAGTGTGATCGGCCTGGAAGGACCCCCGGGGCAAAAGGGGCTCTGGGGTGGCTCAGGATCTGCAGGAGGAGGGAATGAGGCAGGAGCTGGGCACTGTGCCCTGCTGCTCCTTCCCAGAGCCCAGCCTGAGCCGCAGCCCCTCCTGCAGCAGCTTGGGCAGTTTCCCACAAGGATTCGGGTCAGGAGCATCCCCAGGGAGGAGCACATCTGTCCGTGCCGGGACAGCGTCAGGAACGTTCCCCTGGCCTGCTCCAGGGCCAGGGAGGGGAATTCCCTCTCCAAAGGCTGAGCCAAGGGTTCAGCAGCTCAGCCCTCGCTCACACCTCCTCCCCAGGAGCGTTTTTCCTCCTGGGCTCGTTCAGTGACTGACAAAAGGTCTCGGGACTGTGCCAGAAACAAAAACCAGGTGCAGGAGCAGATTCCAGCTCCGTGGCTCCTTTGCCATTCCTGGCAGCTCCAGAGGCAGCCCGGCTTTGCACAGAGCAGGGCTGGGGCTGCTGAAAGCACAAAGCTGCTCCTGCAGGTTCATTTGGACTGCAGCAATCCTCAGGCTGCAAGAGGCAGCACCTGCAAGCTGCACTGGGCCATCCCAGCAGTGCAGTCCTGCCAGAACCCCCCTCATCCACAGAAAACACATTTCCCAGGTGGAACCAACACTGGAAAATCCTGCGCTCTTCCAGTTCCCACCTCTCTCACTCCCAGTCATGATCACCCCTCTGCTCTGGGAGTCACACCCAGAAAAGTGGAGGGCACCAGGTTAGGGGGAAAGAAATCAAGTGGTGGCAACATCACTCATGAGCTCAGATGTGAGAGAAAAGAAGAAAGAAAAAAAAAAGTAAACTTTAGAAGAAATGAAAGAGAAACAAGTCCCAAAGCTGGGGCTGCTCCTGTGAGGGGCATCCTGAGGAATGAGCAGGCACAGAATGAAAATGGATTGAGGAGCAGAGGGGAGTCCCAGCATGGAATCCCAGAACAGCTGCAGGGTGTCCAGGTGCTCACACCTGAGCGTGCCCAGCAGGGTGCCCAGGTGATCACACCTGAGCGTGTCCAGCAGAAGTGCCCAGGTGCTCACACCTGAGTGTGCCCAGCAGGGTGTCCAGGTGCTCGCACCTGAGCATGGCCAGCAGGGTGCCCAGGTGCTCACACCTGAGCGTGCCCAGCAGGGTGCCCAGGTGCTCACACCTGAGCGTGCCCAGCAGGGTGCCCAGGTGCTCACACCTGAGTGTGCCCAGCAGGGTGCCCAGGTGCTCACACCTGAGTGTGCCCAGCAGGGTGCCCAGGTGCTCACACCTGAATGTGCCCAGCAGGGTGCCCAGGTGCTCACACCTGGCGGTGCCCAGCAGGGTGCCCAGGTGCTCACACCTGAGTGTGCCCAGCAGGGTGCCCAGGTGCTCACACCTGAGTGTGCCCAGCAGAAGTGCCCAGGTGCTCACACCTGGCGGTGCCCAGCAGGGTGCCCAGGTGCTCACACCTGAGCGTGCCCAGCACGGTGCCCAGGTGCTCACACCTGAGTGTGCCCAGCAGGGTGCCCAGGTGCTCACACCTGAGCGTGCCCAGCAGGGTGCCCAGGTGCTCACACCTGAGTGTGCCCAGCAGGGTGCCCAGGTGCTCACACCTGAGTGTGCCCAGCAGGGTGCCCAGGTGCTCACACCTGAGTGTGCCCAGCAGGGCTGCAGGGTGCCCAGGTGCTCACACCTGAGTGTGCCCAGCAGGGTGCCCAGGTGCTCACACCTGAGTGTGCCCAGCAGGGTGCCCAGGTGCTCACACCTGAGTGTGCCCAGCAGGGTGCCCAGGTGCTCACACCTGAGTGTGCCCAGCAGGGTGCCCAGGTGCTCACACCTGAGTGTGCCCAGCAGAAGTGCCCAGGTGCTCACACCTGAGTGTGCCCAGCAGAAGTGCCCAGGTGCTCACACCTGAGCGTGCCCAGCACGGTGCCCAGGTGCTCACACCTGAGCGTGCCCAGCAGGGTGTCCAGGTGCTCACACCTGAGTGTGCCCAGCACGGTGCCCAGGTGCTCACACCTGAGCGTGCCCAGCAGGGTGCCCAGGTGCTCACACCTGAGCGTGCCCAGCAGAAGTGCCCAGGTGCTCACACCTGAGTGTGCCCAGCCTGGGGTGCAGGGTGCCCAGGTGCTCACACCTGAGTGTGCCCAGCAGGGTGCCCAGGTGCTCACACCTGAGCGTGCCCAGCAGAGGTGCCCAGGTGATCACACCTGAGCGTGCCCAGCAGGGTTGTAGGGTGCCCAGGTGCTCACACCTGAGCGTGCCCAGCAGGGTGCCCAGGTGCTCACACCTGAGTGTGCCCAGCAGGGTGCCCAGGTGCTCACACCTGAGCGTGCCCAGCAGGGTGTCCAGGTGCTCACACCTGAGTGTGCCCAGCAGAAGTGTCCAGGTGCTCACACCTGAGTGTGCCCAGCAAGGTGCCCAGGTGCTCACACCTGAGCGTGCCCAGCAGGGTGTCCAGGTGCTCACACCTGAGCGTGCCCAGCAGGGCTGCAGGGTGCCCAGGTGCTCACACCTGAGTGTGCCCAGCAGGGTGCCCAGGTGCTCACACCTGAGCGTGCCCAGCAGGGTGCCCAGGTGCTCACACCGGAGTGTGCCCGGCAGGGTGCCCAGGTGCTCACACCTGAGCGTGCCCAGCAGGGCGCCCAGGTGCTCACACCTGAGCGTGCCCAGCAGAGTGCCCAGGTGCTCACACCTGGCGGCGCCAGCCCGGTGAAGCCCTGCCCCTCCCAGGAAGGCGATCCGGTCCCTGCCAGCCCCGGGTCGTGCAGTGCCCTCTGCCGCACGCTTCCCTCCCTCACCCCCGCTCCAAACATCATTTCCCAAACAATTCCCTTAAATTGCAAAAAACCCTAAACTAATCCAAAGGATTTTTTTTTATTTTGCTCGACCTCAATCCATTTAAGGCAGGATCTTTTCCAGAATGATAGAAGCCATTTATCATTAAAAAAATATCTATGTGATATTTTCTGCTATGACTGATGGCATTACAGACGCTGATGAAGCATTAGATGTGACATCACAGATTTCTGGTATTTAAAGGGACAAAGTCAAGTTGAATTTACCAGTCAGAGGGATGAGACAGGGAACAAATCCGCTTCATTAAACTGCTCCTGGCTCCTGTCAAAGTGCTGAGATTTGTTCAAATACACGTAATTTCCTTTCATGTTCTGTTAGGACTGGGGAGAAAGACACGGTGTCAAAACTCAGCTCAAAATGATGGAGAACTGCCAGAGACACCCAGGGTTTGTCAGCCAGGGCTGTGGGTCCCTCCAGGAGCAGAGGAGCTGTGAGGAACTGTGAAGAATTGTGAAGAATTGTGAATAATTGTGAGGAACTGTGAGGAACTGTGAGGAATTGTGAGGAATTGTGAGTAATTGTGATTAATTGTGAGGAATTGTGAGGAATTGTGAAGAATAGTGAGGAATTGTGAGGAATTGTGGATAATTGTGAATAATTGTGGGGAATTGTGAGGAATTGTGGATAATTGCGAGGAATTGTGAGGAATTGTGGGGAATTGTGAATAATTGTGGGGAATTGTAAAGAATTGTGAGGAATTGTGAATAATCGTGAGGAACTGTGAGGAATTGTGAGGAATTGTGGGGAATTGTGAGGAACTGTGAGGAATTGTGAGGAACTGTGAGGAATTGTAAAGAATTGTGAATAATTGTGAGGAACTGTGAGGAGCTCTGAGGAATTGTGAGGAATAGTGAGGAATTGTGAGGAACTGTGAGGAATAGTGAGGAACTGTGAGGAATTGTGAGGAATTGTGAGGAATTGTGAGGAATTGTGAGGAACTGTGAGGAACTGTGAGGAATTGTGAGGAACTGTGAGGAATTGTGAGCAATTGTGAGGAACTGTGAGGAATTGTGAGGAACTTTGAGAAATTTTGAGGAACTGTGAGTATTTGTGAGGAATTGTGAGGAACTGTGAAGAATTGTAAAGGACTGTGAGGAACTGTGCCCTTCTGCTCCCCAGGCTCTGCCCCAGCCCCCCACACCTGGTGCAGAGCCTCTCCTGGAGAAGCCTCAGCAGAGCAGGGAAAATCCCACGGCGTTTCTTGCCTCAGCTCCAGAAGCATTCTGTGATTTCTGGAGCAGCACAGAGCTCCTGGGACGCTGGGGCTGGCACAGGATGGGGAGTGCAGTGAGCCAAAGGGAGCAGGAATATTCAGTGGGAGGGAGGTGGGAAGGAGGGTGAGGGACCAGGCTGCTCAGAGACTGCAGCACTCAGTGCTGTGAGGAAAATCATGAACAGCTCAAAGGAGAGGAACAGAGCCTGGAGATGCTGGGAGAGGCAGAAAAGGAAATGTGCCATGGAGAGTCCAGGGAAACTGCAACAAAGGTGCAAGTAAAGACATTTTCAAGAGTGGTTTAGGAAGCTTAAATCCCCTTTAATGCAAGACTTTAATTTGCATGGGCTGCCAGTGAGATCTGAGCTACAGAGAACCTGGCTTCAGGATATTTAAATACAACAAACACAGTTCAGGCTCTGGGGATGGAAGGTTTTCACTCTGGAAAAGTCCCTCAGCATGACCAGAATCTTCCAAAGCCTCTGGCCAGGCTCCTGCAGATCCATCCCCGGAACCTGAGCCACTGCAGAACGGGGTTGGAGGCAGACTGAAATCCCATTTCTGCAGGTGAACAGGGCTGGGTTTGGCTAAGGAGCCCTGAGCAGGGCCAGCAGGGGCAGGAGCAGCCAGAGGGATCCAGAGGGGACCAGGGGATCAGGATGTGCACAGGGAGCAGGGGAGCAGGGGATCAGGGGATCAGGGATCAGGGAGCAGGGAGGAGGGGATCAGGGAGCAGGGGAGGAGAAGAGCAGGGGATCAGGGAGCAGGGGAGCAGGGAGCAGGGATCAGGGGAGCAGGGATCAGGGGAGCAGGGAGCAGGGAGCAGGGGATCAGGGGAGCAGGGATCAGGGAGCAGGGGATTAGGGGATCAGGGGAGCAGGGGAGCAGGGATCAGGGAGCAGGGGATCAGGGGATCAGGGGATCAGGGGATCAGGGGATCAGGGATCAGGGGATCAGGGGATCAGGGGATCAGGGGATTAGGGATCAGGGGATCAGGGAGCAGGGGTGCAGGCTGTGCACAGGGATCAGGGTGCAGGCTGTGCACAGAGATCGGGGTGCAGGCTGTGCACAGGGATCAGGGTGCAGGCTGTGCACAGAGATCGGGGTGCAGGCTGTGCACAGAGATCGGGGTGCAGGCTGTGCACAGGGATCGGGGTGCAGGCTGTGCACAGGGATCGGGGTGCAGGCTGTGCAGAGGGATCGGGGTGCAGGCTGTGCACAGGGATCGGGGTGCAGGCTGTGCACAGGGATCAGGCTGTGCACAGAGATCGGGGTGCAGGCTGTGCACAGGGATCGGGGTGCAGGCTGTGCACAGGGATCGGGGTGCAGGCTGTGCACAGGGATCGGGGTGCAGGCTGTGCACAGGGATCGGGGTGCAGGCTGTGCAGAGGGATCGGGGTGCAGGCTGTGCACAGGGATCAGGGTGCAGGCTGTGCACAGGGATCAGGCTGTGCACAGAGATCAGGGGAGCAGAGATCAGGGGAGCAGGCTGTGCACAGGGATCAGGGTGCAGGCTGTGCACAGGGATCGGGGTGCAGGCTGTGCACAGGGATCAGGGTGCAGGCTGTGCACAGGGATCGGGGTGCAGCTGTGCACAGGGATCAGGGTGCAGGCTGTGCACAGGGATCAGGCTGTGCACAGAGATCGGGGTGCAGGCTGTGCACAGAGATCAGGGGAGCAGAGATCGGGGTGCAGGCTGTGCACAAGCCTCACAGAGCAGTGGAGGGAGCTGCAGCCCCTCTGTCAGGGACACAGGGACAGGGCAGAGTGGGGCAGGGACACAGCAGGGACACAGAGAAGGGTTTGGGGAGCACAGGGGGGCAGGGCTGGGGAAGGGCACTCAGAGCCCTGATCCTCAGGATGGTGTGCAGGGAGGGCCCAGGTGGCTCCTTCCCTCACCACCTCCTGTGATGCTGCCAGCAGGAACAGCCAAACCCCTCCTGGGACAGGGATTTCTCTTTTTAACCCCATTCCTGCAGCCAAGGAAGCTTTTCCAGCTGCATTTGATCTCCCCTTATCAGCCAGCCCAGGGAACTCGGACAGTGCAGGTCGACATCCCACCCCAGTTCTCATGTCCATTCACCCAGGCACATTCTCCTCCCAGGGCCCCTCTGGCAAAGGCCCAGGGTACCCAGGGGTGCTCTGCCCAGTGCTGCCCAGTGCTCCCCAGTGCTGCCCAGTGCTGCCCAGCAGTGGCCAGTGCTGCCCAGCTCTGCCCAGTGCTGCCCAGTTCTGCCCAGTGCTGCCCAGTTCTGCCCAGTGCTGCCCAGTTCTGCCCAGCACTGCCCAGTTCTGCCCAGTTCTGCCCAGTCCCTCCAGCCCAGCCCCAGCTCCCTGGGAGCTCTCCCCAAACTCCTCACGGAGCTCTTGGCTCCCTCAGCCGTGGTTCCAGTGTCCCTCTGCCATGGGACACCCTCCAGAAAGCCCCAGGAGACCCTCGAGGCTGGGGCTGCCCAGAGGAGCCCAGGGTGTGGGGCCCATCCATGGCCTGGGTTCCCCAGGAGGGCACAGAGGGCACCACAAGCAGCCAAGATCGTGGGCCTCACTCCAGGGGCTCCAGCATTTTGGCTGGCTCTGCCTTGGAGCTGCCTCAGTGCAGTCCCCCCTTGTCCTGGTTCCTGCCAGGGCTTTGTTTCCTCATCCCAAAAACACAGAGTGAGCAGAGAAGCTCTGGAGGACTCAGGCACCTGAATCCATCACAAATGTGCTGCTTCATAAATCCTGGTGTGGCTGAGCTGCAGGAAGGGATTGATGGATGGGTTTTTCCATTCTTATTGAGCCTAAAAAACACTTTCCCAGGAGCTGTAAGGCCTTGATGCCTCCTCCCTTCTGTCTTTGGGACACTGAAGGGAAAGGAAAAAATAAGAATATTCCTTCTCCTGCCATTTCCTCACTGAGCAAAATCCCCTCAGCTCTGGAAGGTTTTGTCTTCACCCTTGTGCAGGTGGGGCTTGTCAGGGATTCCTGGGGCTCAGAGGGGAGGTCTGGCTGTGCCAGGCTCTCCCTGACACAGGAGCCACCCTCCTCTGCCCAGAGTCCCTGTGGGGCATGGAGCTCCATCCTGAGCTCCCCAGCCAGCACATCAGCCTCCCTCAACTCCACATTCTGTGCCTCCAGGCGAGGGTAGAACCTCTCCCATCCACACTGGCAGCAGAGCAGGGAGGACGTGGCTGCAGTCCCAAACTGTTGCTCTGGGGTGGTGTTTGTGTCTCAGGCTCTGCTCCTGGTGTGCAGATGGACAAGAACCAACCCCTGTCCCTCTGCCCCCTGCAAGGGCAGCTCTGAAGGATTCCTTTTGCTCCTGAATCCTTGCTGCTCTTCCTGTTTTAAAATCTGGAAACTGCCAGAGATGGTTGAGAGAGTCACCCAGCCTGGAGGCTTTTCTTGCACAAATCACAGAATCACAGAGCCACTGGGGCTAAAAAACTGCCCTGAGACCACCAGGTGCAGCCACCCCAGCACTGCCGAGGGCTCAGGGAGGAGCCTCAGCCCCTGTCCTGGCTGGTGGCACTGGGGGCCCTGGGGAGCTGTTTGGGCTGTGACAGGTTTGGGAGCAGGCACGGAGAGCTCAAAGGAAAATGCCCAAACCCCCAGTTTGATCCAGTCCAGATCTTATTAGAAATGCAAGGAAAGAAACCAGGCATATGCAGGTAGCACCAGGATGATTTATTTTATTACCCCTACAATTATTATTAGAGCTCAGAACCTCCTGAGGCACAGCAGGGCTGTTGGAATAAAATGTGGAAGCAAAGTGCAGAGAAGGAATAGACCAGAATGAGGTGTGCAAACCCCTCCTGCACGAGGAAATACTGTGATCCAGGATTTCCAGGGCTGTGGAAACAGGAGCCTTCCTTAGGAAAACCCAGGAGCAGCTGTTTGCAACTGAAGAGCTGAAAGCAGGCAGCACAGAGCCACTCTGGATTTTGGAGGGACTGCCAAGACTGGGGCGTCCCAGGGAGGAGAGATCCCCTTTGATCAGCCCTGGGGCTCTGCTGGAGATGGAGCTGGATGGACAGAGCAGCTGTGGGCTCAGCCAGCACTGACCCAGCCTCCCCATCAGGGGCATCCCTGGAGGGGGAAGGGGAGATGCCAGGGGGTGTTTGTGTCAGGAGCAGTGCTGAGAACACCTTGTTGGGTTGGTGTGGGCAGAAATGTGAATTCTGTCCCATCTGCTGCAGCCGGCTGGGGCAGTGACCCTGATCTCCTGGCACATATTATCTGCTAATGGGCCAGCTTTAAACCAGCTGGGCAATCATCTTTATCTTTCCACAGCCCATCCTCCCTCCAGGAGATATCATCTGCTGCTGGCCCAGTGAGTCCCAGTGCATGAGTGATAAAATTCCATCATCCCACTGGGAGATGCTCCAGCCAGGGGAGCAGCCAAGCCTTTCCTACCCAGATAAAAACTGAGATTTTGGACACCAAGGGACCTTCTTTCCACTGCATTCCAGAGGAAAGTCAGACCTTTGCACATCATCCCTGGAGCTTCAGAGGAAACTGCACCTTCTCCAGGAGCACTGCTCCAGCTGAACCACATCTGCCACTGCAGGAGGATGCAGCCACCATTGAATGGGACTGCTGCCAACACCCTGACTGACTGACGGGTGTCAGCTTGGATTCTGACTCTGGCAGGGTTTGGGATTGTTCTTTGTAATATTGTATTTCTATTTTAATTTTCCTAGTCAAGAACTGTTATTCCTAATTCCCATATCTTTGCCTGAGAGCCTCTTAATTTCAAAATTATAATAATAATTTGGAGGGAGGGGGTCTACATTCTCCATTTTAAAGAGAAGCTTCTGCCAGCCCGGGCAGGGTGACACCCACACAGAGCCCAGGCCACCTCGGGTCACCTGGAGCAGTTTCCACCCCTCCAGGAGCCCCAGGCTTCCAGTGCCAGGGACCAGGAAGGACAAGAGGTGGAAAACCGAAGGGCTGGGCCACCTTTTCTGCAGCAGAGCCTGGGGTGGCTCCAGCCCTGAGCCTACAGAGCAAGGCACTAAAACAGGACAGCAGAGGGAGGACTGGCCAAGAGCTCGGGGTGTCCCAGGTGGAGAAAGACCCAATTTCCCTCCCAGTGAAGGCTCCCCTGGGGCATTCCTGCCACTCCCAGAATCTCTCATTGCTGCTGGTGTGGCACTTGGGACACGAGCTGCTCGTGTTGAAGCTCCTGCAGAGCCTCTCCTGCTCTCCCAAGGGACTGGATCCCCTCCTGCTCCCAGGCAGCAGCAGCCAGGGCAGCGAGCCAGGGCTGCATTCCTGGTTTGACAGCTGCAGGGACCAGCTGCAGGTGCTGGGCACGTGTCCCAGGGACAGCCAGGACGTGGCTGTCACCCCTCTGCCCCGGGGGACACCGAGCTGCCACCAGAGAGCACCTGTGGGGAGGTGGAGGATCTTCATGGCCCAGTTCTGTCCTTCCCAGCTCCCTGCACCTCTCCAGGTGGGGCTGGTCTGTGCCAAGCTGTGTTTGTCACAGAGCTCCCCAAGGAGCAGCAGGACACTGGGGCTGGAAGGAGGTGGTGGGCTCAGGTGGCTGCTCTGGACCTCAGGGAGAGCAGGACTCCCTGGGCTACCCTGAAGAGCCCAAAGCCTCTCGTGGCTCTCCTTGGTGATCTCCCCTGTTATCCCTGGTTTCCAGTGTGCGCTGAGCCTGCTGAGCTCACAGCAAAACCCCTCGTCCCCCAGCTGAGCTCAGGCATGGCATGAAGCACCTCTCTCATCTGGCTTTGCAGAAATGTTCCTCGTGCTCTGCACAGGAGGATGTGGTGGGGAGGACACAAAGCTGACACCAAGAATTCCCTAAATCCAAGTTCCCAAACGCATCTGCCACGGAGCCCCAGCTGTGCTCCCTTGGCTGGGGGCTCCTCCCTCCTCTGCATGTGCCAGCAACACTTTTTCTAGTTTTCAATCCAAGTGCTTTTCCTCTTTTCCTGACTTCTGTTGATTTCAGGGCCATGCCAGTGCAAGGTTATCATAGAGCTCAGCTCAGCTGGTTGTGGTGCTGATGCAGGTCAGGGTGTGTTGGGGAGGAATATCAAAATCTTATGAGTGCCTAGCAAGTAATTCTGGAACAACAGATGAACTAGAGATGTTGGCAGTGTTTGACATAGACACTGAAAATAGTTATGTGAAGGTTTGAGGCCTCTTCCTTTGGTTTAGATGATACCAAATGCCACAAATACCAAAGAACCAACAGACATCCTGCCCCAAGCCTGGCAGGAAAGCGTCTGAAGATGAGGGTTACAGATAAGAAAGCCATAAAACATGGGAATTTAGTGATTCCTATAGGTTGCATGCAAATATTAGGAAATTAGTATATTGTATTAGATTGGTTATTGGAAATTGGAATATTCATCATGGAAAAAGATTTATTGTGTTGTAAATGGAAAATCTCTCTTGCCTCTTGTCTCTCTTCTTGTCTCTGCTCTCTTGCTCTAAGCTCTCTCTAAGCTCTCTCTTATACCCACGCTCTGTAATAAAATACTAACCTAAAGAACATTATTAAGCTCCTGAGTCTGTCCTGCGACCATCTGACAACAAAAACCCCACAAGGGTGGGGTTACCACTCCAGCCCTCCCTGCTGCCTGACCCAAGGGGAGGCACAGAGCTCCTCAAGGCTGGCTCCTGGCCCCTGGGCAGGGTTTTGCCTTTGCTGCTGCTGTGAGCACATCAAACCCAGGCTGGGGTGGACCAAGGGCTCAGCTCCAATTGTTTCCCAGGGAATCAGGTCACCTCTGGAGCTGCTGGATTTCCCAGGGAAGGAGGAGGCTGTGCTGGGAAGGGCTGGGGGCGTTTGCCCCCCACTTCAGTGGGGATGGGAGCAGGCACAGCTGGGCCAGGGAGGAATCCTCCAAAATCAGCCCCAGGAGAGCTCAGACGGATGGAGACCAGCAGCCCAGCACTGCTCCTGCAGGGCTCCGGGGCCGGGGCTGGGAGCATCCCGGCCTGAAGGGGCTCCAGGATGGGCTGGGAAGGCCCAGCAGGGTGGGAGAGGCACAGCCAGCTCCTGGAGCTGCTTTCTCTCCCACAGCACGGAATCACAGCCCTTCCTCCCAAAATCCGGGTTTGGTGTTCAGAACAAATCCACAGCCAGAACTGCAGGAGCACTGAGGGCACAGGAAGGAATCCAGGCCAGTTTAAAGTCTCCTGGCATTGCTTTGATCCATTCCTGGGCAGAGCTGGCTCAGGAGCTGGAGCACCCCCAGGAGCACCTGGAGCCCTCTGGATCCTCCTGGGGAGCGTGTGAGACCTGGACAAGCTGGAGCCACAGCCAGCCCAGGGTTTGTGGGCTGTTTGTGGGCTGTTTGTGGGCTCCTGCCCCTGGAGAAGGAGCTGATGAAGGTCCTGGAGCTGCCTCTCCTTGCACGGCAGATTTACAGCTCATCTGCACAGCCCTGCAAGGACACAGCTCCCCGTCCTCGGCAGGGACAGGCACTGCCTCTCCTCCTCCTCCTGGCTCAGCAGCTCCTTCCCTGCCTCTGAGACCCTTTAGCAGAGCCCAGCCCCTGGCTCGGCCCCAGCCCTCTGCAGCCCAGCAGCAGCAGTGGCTCTGCAGGGACCTGCCAGGTCACCCAGCCCGTCCCCAGCCCCTGTGCCGGGTCTGTCCCCACCCTGGGGATGCTCCCTGAGGAGAGGGGGCTTGGGGAGCCCTTCCAGCCCAGCTCCTGCACACAGATGTATTCCCAGAAACTCACATCATTAACAGAGATGAGATTAAACATCAGTCCCCTGGTTTTCCCCTCCCCTCCCACGCCCACAGCCCAAAGGAGCCCGTGTGGAGGAGACCCACCCCAGCTGGCCTGGCTGGGGGACCTGGCCCTGCAGGGCTCCTGGAGCTGCTCCTCCCTCTGGAGGATGGACAGCAGCTCCAAGTGACACTGTTCATGCCACCAATCCCTCCACGATGCTCCCTGAGGCTCACTGGAACTTTTGCCACGAGGTTTTTGGTTTGGTTTCGCAGTTTTTTTTTTTTTTCCCTTGCAAACACGAAACTGCTCCTGCTAAATGCTGTCCCTGCTTTTCTGGCTCTTCCACTCGTCTCTCTCCTCCATTTCCCCATTTCCACCACCCTTCCTTCCCCCTCCCTGCTGTGCCCAGGCTTTTCCCTCATGCATCATTCATCCCAGCTTAGTGCCTTCTTTTAGGGCAGCCTTCTGGGAGCTGCAGATCTCCTTGAATTCCTCTCCTCCTGCTGCCTTGCCCTGCTTTGCACTCACACACACTTTCCCTGGAGTTTCTCAGTGGATGCTGCATCCACAGCAGGGCAGGAGGGAGGAGAGCACCTTGCACCAAACCTGGGGAGACATCCACTCGATTTTAACCTGCAGAGCCTGGCCTTGGGGGCTGGGCTGGCAGCTCTGGCACTGACCACGGCCAGAGTGTGGGCAGAGTGTGTCCAGCGTGGTAAAGCTCAGGGTGGAGCTGCCTGGGAGGTGCCAGGGGTGTCCCCCAGCCCCTGGGAATGCCAGGAAGGATGCTGTGCTGCCTTCCAGCCCTGTGCTCCTGCTCCCAGCAGCATCTTTGGCTGCAGATCCCACCCCTGCCCCTGCCAGCTGCATTTCAGGCACCCACAGGCCCCTGAGGGGTCCCTGCAGCTGCCACCACAGCACTGCAGGGGACAATATTCCCAGCCTGGATATTCCATTGCATTTCTCTGTTGTGTGGTGGCTGCCCCTGGATCCAGCCCAGGCCAGGCTGGGGCTCTGAGCAGCCTGGGGTGGTGGAAAGGTGGGATGGGGATGAGGCATGAGGGGGGATGAGCTTCAGGCCCCTCCTGCCCCCAGTGCTCTGTGCTCCAGGCACCAGGGACAGCTCAGCATACAGAAAAGTCCCCAAATGCCCCAAGTGATTCCCTGTGGCACAAATGACAGTCCTGGGGAGCAGGAACTGAAAAACAAACACAGACAGGGAGGGAAAAGCTTGGGAGGGGCTCTCCAGCCCCTTGGTGGAGCCTCCCAAATTTCCACCTGTAAGCTCCCAGCTCTGCTCCTGGCCCTGTTTAGGAGGGAACAGCAGCTGAGGAGTCCCCACCTGACCCCAGGGCTGCCAGGGGAGCTCCAGCTGGGATCTGGGCTCTGGCTGGGAGGAAGGAGGAGGCAGAGCTGCCCCCCCACATCCCCTCAGGAGATGCTCTGGGTGTAACTCCCTGGAGTGTGGGGCAAGCAAACAGCCAGAGCTCTTCCACTGGGCCAGAAATACACACAAACTTTAGAGCAGAAAGTGGCAGATTATTGCCAAGGAGACAGAACCACTTTTGGGGTGTGTTGGCCTGAACTGGATGGATTCATCCAGCAGCAGCTCCTCTGCTGGCTGGGAACTCTGAGAAGAAAACTGAGAGTGTTTCCCAAGCACTTCTGTAGCTCTTCTGCCTTGGGAGAGTGAAAAAAAATAAAATAAAATTAAATTAAAATAAAAATAAATAAAAATAAAAATAAAAATAAAAATAAAAATAAAAATAAAAATAAAAATAAAAATAAAAATAAAACTAGCAGGTACACAGAGCAGCCCCATGATTTTCCACCTTCCTTTGGGATGCTGGGTGTTTGGCTGCTGTCCCCCCAGGGGCTGTGGAAGGGCTGGAACAGGGAAAGCCATCACTGGGGTGGGATCTGGGCAGGGCAGCTCCATCCTGGAATCGTCCTGGGAGTGGTGGAACCTCTCCAGGGTGGGGAGATGCCTGGAGAGGCAGCTCAGCCATACCCAATGGCAAAACCCACTGGATTTGGGGTGGGTCAGGGTGGAGGGGCCCATCCAGCTGTGCCAAAGCTCATCCCAGGAGAGGAGCAGGGAGCAAGGGTAGAGAAGGACACCAGGCTGGGGGGTGGGTGTTGGATGGTCACAGGACAGACTCAGGAGTTACTATTTTCTGTTCTTCAGGGTTGTATTTTATTATAAGGTGTGGGTGTAAGAGAGAGGTGATAAGAGAGAGCTTAGAGAGGTTAGAGATCAGAGATAAGAGGCAAGAGACAAGAGACAAGAGAGCAATTTTCCACTCACAATACAATAAGTATTCTTCTATGATGAATATTCCAATTCCCAATAACCAATCTAATACAATATACTAATTTCCTAGTATTTGCATACAACCTATAGGATTCCCTAAATTCCGCTGTTTTATGGCTTTCTTATCTGTAACCCTTATCTTCAGACCTTTCCTGCCAGGCTTGGGACAGGATGTCTGTTGGTTCTTTGGTATTTGTGGCATTTGGTATCATCTAAACAAAGGAAGAGGCCTCAAACCTTCACATAACTATTTTCAGTGTCTATGTCAAACACTGCCAACATCTCTGTTTCATCTGTTGTTCCAGAACTACTTGCTAGGCACTCATAAGATTTTGATATTCCCTCCCCAACACCAGGAGGGCTCCAAGCTCTGCCCCAGGGCTGATCCCACCTGAGCCCAGCCTGGGGCAGGGATCAGCTCCAGTCCCTCACTCGGCCTTTGCAGAGCCCCACTCACTTCAGAGGGGATTTCAGATTAAGCTCTTTAAGCAACAATGCACGATCTCTCTCTTAAACCTCTGCTTAATCCCCTAATCCTGAGGGAAGGCCTCTCCTCCCCCTGGGGAAAAAGGAGAAGGTTTTTGCTGAGGGAGATGTAATGACTTCATCCCCACATAATCGGGTGATATTTGCTGATTAGACACAGAAAGCCTTGGGGAAAGTTGGATTTTGGATAACAACTTAAAGAGCTTTAAGAAAAAAAAAACAACAAACCAGACACCCCCAAGCCACCCTAAAGCCATGGGAAGAGCCAGTGGCAGAGGGGGACAGGTCCTGTTGTGGTGTAAGGAGCAGAGTGGGTTTGCCTTCACAGGGGGAACTTGGGGGTGTTTCCTGTGGGGTTTGGTTGTTGGATGGTTGCAGGACAGACTCAGGAGTTAATATGTTTTGGTTTTTAGGTCAGTATTTTATTATAGGGAGTGGGTATAAGAGAGCTTAGAGAGAGGTTAGAGATCTGAGGTAATAAAAAGCAAAAAGGCAAGAGCACAAGAGGGAGGAGAGAGAAGAGGCAAGAAGAGGAAGAATGATTTTCCATTCACAATTCAATAAGTATTTTTCCATGATGAATATTCCAATTTCCAATAACCAATCTAATACAATATACTAATTTCCTAATATTTGCATGCAACCTGTAGGAATCCCTAAATTCCCCTGTTTTATGGCTTTCTTATCTGTAACCCTTATCTTCAGACCTTTCTTGCCAGGCTTGGGACAGGATGTCTGTTGGTTCTTTGGTATTTGTGGCATTTGGTATCACCTAAACAAAGGAAGAGGCCTCAAACCTTCACATAACTATTTTCAGTGTCTATGTCAAACCCTGCCAACATCTCTATTTCATCTGTTGCTCCAGAACTACTTGCTAGGCACTCATAAGATTTTGATATTACCTCCCCAACAATTTCCCATATGGGACAGGGAGCAAAACCCCCAATCCATGGTGGGAACCAGGGGCTGGACATTTAGGGTGGCCCAGGACAAAGCTCAGCTCCTCCATGGACAATCCCTGGATATTTTGGGATGGGGGGCACCTCTGGGGTCAGCAGTGGGGTCTCACGCTGATTTTGCTACAAATCTGAGTTTCTTCAGCACTACTCAAAGTGATTTCAGCATTAATATCCAGATGTGGAGCCAGCATTCCTCCAGAACTGCTCCTCCCTGGGTTAAAGCTTGGGATCTCAAAGGAGAGGAGAACACTGCTGCCCCTGGGAGCTGCTTGTGGCACCAGAGACACGAGGGAATGGAGCAGCTCTGCCTGCAGGAGCTCCTGGGGTGTTTAATGAGGGCAGCCACACCTGGGAAAGGAGCTGCAGGTGTTTCCTGTGCAGGTCACACTCACAGAACCAGTCACAGAGTCCCTGAGCTGGAAGGATCCACCAGGATGATGGATCCTGTTGGGGAGGTAATATCAAAATCTTATGAGTGCCTAGCAAGTAGTTCTGGAACAACAGATGAAATAGAGATGTTGGCAGTGTTTGACATAGACACTGAAAATAGTTATGTGAAGGTTTGAGGCCTCTTCCTTTGTTTAGATGATACCAAATGCCACAAATAGCAAAGAACCAACAGACATCCTGTCCCAAGCCTGGCAGGAAAGGTCTGAAGATGAGGGTTACAGGTAAGAAAGCCATAAAACATGGGAATTTAGGGAATCCTACAGGTTGCATGCAAATATTAGGAAATTAGTATATTGTATTAGATTGGTTATTGGAAATTGGAATATTCATCATGGAAAAATACTTACTGAATTGTAAATGAAAAACGCTCTCTCTTGTCTCTGCTCTCTCTTGTCTCTGCTCTCTCTGCTCTAACCTCTCTAAGCTCTCTCTGACACCCACGCCCTATAATAAAATACTAACCTGAAGAACAGAATATATTAAGCTTCTGAGTCTGTCCTGCAACCGTCCAACAATCCAACCCCCACAGATCCAGCCCCTGCCCTGCACAGACACCCCACAGCCCCACCCTGAGCATCCCTGGCAGCTCTGGAGCTCTGGCTGTGCCCATTCCCTGGGGAAGACAAGTCTGCCCAAAATTCCATCAGCCCAAGGCTGCCAGCAGCTCCTGCTGGAGGCTGAGCAGGGAAAAGCAGGCCTGGCCTCACAGGTGGAGTGTGGGGGTCAGGCAGAAAGAGAAAAGGGGGCTGGAGGTTTTACCTGCTCAGCCCGAGCCTGGGAAAGGAGCAAATAGAACAAAAAGTCCAAGTGAAACCTCCAGGCTCAAACAAACACGTCTGCACTGCTCTGGCTTTCAGCCACAGGGCCTGTGGGGCTGGGATGGATCTGTGGGAAGAGCTGCCCCAGCCCAGGGGGGCTCAGGGGGGCTGGGAGCCCCCAAACCCTGACCCCAGCTGGGTGTGCCCTGGAGGGGAAGAGGAGCTGAGCTGCCTGAGCCCGGCCCCCGGCTGTCCCCCCCTGGCTGTTGTGCAGAGCCAGAAATTCCCCCTGAGCCTCCTTTTCTCCAGGCTGAGCCCCTTCCCAGCCCCTCAGCCTCTCCTGGGGCTCCAGCCCCTTCCCAGCCCCTCAGCCTCTCCTGGGGCTCCAGCCCTTTCCCAGCTCCATTCCCTGCCCTGGACACGCTGCAGCCCCCAGGGACATTCCAGAGTTGAGGATCCCATGGACAGGATGCCCCAAACCCATTTATTTCCCTGCAGAACCTCCCAGCCAGGTTCTATTTCCATAATTCTGTGGGCCCAGCCTTGCAGAGGGTGCAGAGCCCCAGGGCAGGATCCCGGTGCCCAGGAGGGTCAGGAGATGAGATAACTCGACAGGAGGCTCCAGTGTTCCTGGGAAAGGCACCCGGGCTGCTCGCTGAGCAGCTGCTCATTGCTGCCTTTGTGCTCTCCCTGCTCCCATCCACCTCCTGCTCAGCACTGGGATGACTTAGAGCTGAGCCCAGCCCTGGCACAGAGAGGGAGTTCAGCAGGGCTTCATCTCCTAGATGGTGCCCCAGAGGTGAGGATTGTGTTATCAGCATCCCTAAAATCCTGCTGATGGGAACAGCAGAGACAGGGAGGGGGTGGAGGATTTCTCCCATCAGGGATATCATGATCTATTTTTCAAGTAATTGCTACTTTCTGAATTTTTTTCAAGGCTTTCTTTAGGGTCAGTTTGTTTTTTGTTGTCTTGTTTGTTTGTTATTGTTTGGGTGGATTTGTTTTGTTTTGCTGGGTTTTTTGTTGGTTTTTTGGGGTGGTTTTTTGTTTTGTTTGATTTGGTTTTTGGTTTTTTTTCCACCTGGAGTAATTCCTTGCAAACCTTCTCATTGACTTCAGCCTGTTCTGAAGAGATGGGGATTTTTTGGTTTAAAAATTTGTATTTGGAAGATGTCCCCAGTGAATGTGCCCTGGGGGTCTGACTCCCCATGCCCAGGTGAGGCATCCACCCATCCCAGCAGCCCCAGAGAGACTTGAGCCTGCCCTGAAATGGGATGGGGAAAGGGTGGAGCTACATCCTTGAGGCAGAACCAGCCCCAAGGAATCCCAGAATGGTTTGGGCTGAGGGGTCCTCAAAGCCCACCCAGTGCCACCCCTGCCATGGCAGGGACCCTCCCACTGTCCCAGCTGCTCCCAGCCCTGCCCAGCCTGGCCCTGGGCACTGCCAGGGATCCAGGGGCAGCCACAGCTGCTCTGGGCACCCTGTGCCAGCCCTGCCACCCTCACAGGGACAATTCCTGCCCAATAAGTCACTGCTGGAACTGGGACCAGCAGCTCTGGCCACCTCCTGTCCCTGCTCCAGCTGCTTGGCTGGGGCAGGAGGAGAGCCAGGAGAGGGGAGACCTGCTGAGCTCCCACCTCTGGGAAAGCCCAGCTCCAGCAGGGCCAGGGCTTGGAAAGACTTCCCTGGGCTTTATTGCCTCCCCTTCCCCACAGTGAAGGAGCAGAAATGTCCTGGCTGGGTTGGGTCCCTCCCTCTGCCTCAGTTTGCTGGTGACAAAATGAGGATGATGCTCTTCCTTCAATTAATTCCCATCTCTTCTTCCTTTCCCCTCAGGGCACAGCAGCAGCTCCAACACCATAAATGATTTAGGAGCAGAGCCAGATGAAGCCCAAGCTGATGGATGACAGTGCTCTGCTTGGGGGAATGTTTTCCTGCTGGAGGTTTTTTGGAAACAAATATATTTATCCTCATTCAAAATTGATACACAGCCCCCATCGTGGGTGAGTCAGCCCCTGAGTCAGGACCCAGCAGGAGCACAGCTGGGAGAGCCCATGGAGCAGCCAGGAGGGATCCAGGCTGTGCCAGGGAAGGGGGAACTGGACCAGGCACTGGAGTCCTCAGGGCTCCTCAAATTCTCCCTGGCTTTAAGGGGTTAAAAGGATTTTTGCCCATTTCGCCCCTCAGGTGGAACTTCTCGGATCTCCAGGCTGGGTTGGGAAGCACCAGGCCCCTTTTCCTGGGAGGGGCAGCCAGGACAGGCTCTGCCTTGGCTTTGGGCAAACCCCCAGAGCAGAGCGGGGGCAGCGCTGGGAGCAGGAGGGAGGAGGGGAACCCCTGACCCACAGCAGGGCTGTGATCCTGATCAAACCTCTGGGAAAGGGTTGGAATGTGTCCTGGGCTGCCCTACAGGATGTGGCCAATGTGAATTCTGTCCCATCTGCTGCAGCCGGGTGGGGCAGTGACCCTGATCTCCTGGCACATATTATCTGCTCATGGGCCAGCTTTAAACCAGCTGGGCAATCATCTTTATCTTTCCACAGCCCATCCTCCCTGCAGGAGATATCATCTGCTGCTGGCCCAGTGAGTCCCAGGGCATGACTGATAAAATTACATCATCCCACTGGGAGATGCTCCAGCCAGGGGAGCAGCCAAGCCTTTCCTACCCAGATAAAAACTGAGATTTTGGACACCAAGGTACCTTCTTTCCACTGCATTCCAGAGGAAAACCAGACCCTTCCACATCATCCCTGGAGCTTCAGAGGAAACTGCACCTTCTCCAGGAGCACTGCTCCAGCTGAACCACATCTGCCCCTGCAGGAGGATGCAGCCACCATTGAATGGGACTTCTGCCAACACCCTGACTGACTGACGGGTGTCAGCTTGGATTCTGACTCTGGCAGGGTTTGGGATTGTTCTTTGTAATCCTGCATTTCTATTTTAATTTTCCTAGTAAAGAATTGTTATTCCTAATTCCCATATCTTTGCCTGAGAGCCCCTGAATTTCAAAATTATAATAATAATTTGGAGGAAGGGGTTCACATTCTGCATTTCAAAAAGAGGCTTCTGCCTTTCTTAGCAGACACCTGTTCTCCAAGCCAGGACAGAATGACACTTATTGAGTGGATTACACTTAGGGCAGCACAAGAGCATGGGCTGGTTCTGAATGGTGGCACTGGAGAGGCTCTGCCTGTTTGGGATCTGCCTTTGGCAGAACACAAACCCTCCCTGAACTGAGGCCACTTCTTCCCAGAGTGCATCCCCTTCCCTTAAAGCCTCCCTGTGCAATCCTGTCAGGATTGTTCTCTTCAAAAGAGCTGAGCAGTTGTTAGTTGCTATAAAGTTGTTTATTGTAAAGGCACATCAATCTCAAAAGGCAGAGTCCCAAATGTTCAATCCATGCTAAAAACTTCAGGCACAGAGTCCCAAACAGAAATAAAGTCCCATTAGAAGTAGAAGCAGCTCCTGGTGCAAGGCCCCAAGAGGGCTGGAGGTGCAGCCAGCTACAGCCTGGACAGGCAGGGGCTCCCTGGTCTTTTCTTCTTTTGTTCTTTTCTTCTTTCGTTCTTTTCTTCTTTCGTTCTTTTCTTCTTTTCCTCTTCATGTGGTGCTAGTGATGATGATGAGGGTGGTGGAGGAAGAGAGCGAGGGAGCTCTCACCCCAATACACAGATTCTTATTTACAAATTACCCAACGAGCTAAAAACACAAATCTGAAGCATTTCTTCTAAACCTATTATTATTCTAGTTTTTAGTACAAAGGTATACATATAATCTCTGCATATAGCCTATCAGTTCTATTGAAAATGTAAGCAATATTCTTACTATATTTTTATTATGTCTAAAACTATGTTTTGGAGCTCTCACTGAGACTTGTTTTTGAGACTTGTTTTCTACACTGATGTCTAGGACTTTTACTTTTTAAGGCACTTAAAACATATTTTTACTCACTTAAACTTACTTACTTAAAACTTAAGCCTACACCTCTATTTCATGTATGAGTGGCTTAATATACTTTAATCCATCCAAAGGTTTTAATTCAATTCCTGCCCTCTGATCTCTCTCTCTGAGGAACCCAGAAAGGCCTCTGCTGTGCACACTGCTGAAGGCTCCTGCAGAAACCTCACCTGGCTTTTTCCCAGCCTGTTGACTTTTCTCAGCTCCAGCCTGGATCTTTCCCAGGCTGATCTTTCTCAGAGACAGAACAAGGGAAGGCAGAAAGAAATCACAGACAGACACCTGGTGTTGAGCACTGAGCTGTGTCTTGTGCTACTTTGCAGAGCATGTTTTCAAAGAGGTGCTGCCTTCTCTGACCAGTGAGTCTTTTCTACTTTGGTTTTGTGATCTCCCTTGTATAAATGCCATGGCTTTTCAATAAATTGCTCTTTCTTGCTGCTTGGCAGAGGAGTCCTGTTGCTGTGTTCTTTCTCCACTTCCCAGCCCCACAGCAACACTCTGCTGTTCAGACCCAGCACAATGCCAGCCCTCCAGCCCACAGGCTGGGTGCCAGCCCGTTTCAGCTTCAGCAGGAGCAGTTCCAGGGGAGGCAGGAGGTGCTGCTGTTGGAGGGCAGCAAATCCCTGCTCCCAGCACGGGCAGAGCAGGATTCTGAGCTCCAGCTGTGCCAGCTGTGACCCCAGTTCTGTGTGTCCCCAGTTCTGTGTGTCCCCAGTTCAGCTCTGTGTGTCCCAGCTCAGTTCTCTGTCCCCAGCTCAGTGCTGTGTGTCTTCAGTTCAGTTCTGTGTGTCCCCAGTGCTGTGTGTCCCCAGTTCAGGTCTGTGTGTCCCCAGGTCTGTGTGCCCCCAGTTCAGTGCTGTGTGTCTTCAGTTCAGTTCTGTGTGTCCCCAGCTCTGTGTGTCCCCAGTTCAGCTCTGTGTGTCCCCAGTGCTGTGTGTCCCCAGCTCTGTGTCCCCAGCTCAGTTCTGTGTGTCCCCAGTTCAGTTCTGTGTCCCCAGCTCTGTGTGTCCCCAGCTCTGTGTGTCCCCAGTGCTGTGTGTCCCCAGCTCTGTGTGTCCCTAGTTCAGTTCTGTGTGTCCCCAGTTCAGTTCTGTGTGTCCTCAGTTCAATTCTGTGTGTCCCCAGTTCTGTGTGTCCTCACTTCAGTTCTGTGTGTCCTCAGTTCAGTTCTGTGTGTCCCCAGTTCTGTGTGTCCCCAGCTGTGTGTCCCCAGTTCAGTTCTGTGTGTCCCCAGTTCTGTGTGTCCCCAGTTCAGCTCTGTGTGTCCCCAGTTCTGTGTGTCCCCAGTTCTGTGTGTCCCCAGTTCAGCTCTGTGTGTCCCCAGTTCAGTTCTGTGTGTCCCCAGTTCTGTGTGTCCCTAGTTCAGTCCTGTGAGTCCCCAGTTGTTCTGTGTGTCCCCAGTTCGGCTCTGTGTGTCCCCAGTTCAGCTCTGTGTGTCTCCAGTTCAATTCTGTGTCCCCAGCTCAGCTCTGTGTGTCCCCAGTTCAGCTCTGTGTGTCTCCACTCCTGTGTCCCCAGCTCAGCTCTGTGTGTCCCCAGTTCAGTGTGTGTCCCCAGCCAGCCCGAGGGCTGAGTTCTGGGGATTTGTGTTCTGGGTGTGAGCACATCCTGGATGGATTTGTGCCCCGGGACATTCACTCTGAGCACGAGGCAGTTCCAGTGGAATTGCAGAAGCAAGCCCTGCCCCAGCTGCTCCCAGATGTGGCCCAGGTGTGTCCTGGCTCCACCCTGCCTGGCACTCGGGGCTGTGCTTCCCCACAGGGCAGGGAAAGCCCCTTTGAGGAGGGGCAGGTGCCAATCCCCACGGGAACACCACGGGACTGACCCCGTGTCACCCACACTGTCCCTGCCCTGCCCTCCCTGCCCACAGCTGGGAGCAGTGGGGAGCAGCAGGGAGAGGATGAGGGAATGGGGGAATGGGAGGGAGTGGGGACATGGAGAGGATGGAGGGAATGGGGAATGGGGAGGGAGTGGGGACAGGGAGAGGATGGAGGGAATGGGGAATGGGGAGGGAGTGGGGACAGGGAGAGGATGGAGGAATGGGGGAATGGGGAGGGTGTAGGGAGTGTGGGGACATGGAGAGGATGGAGGGAATGCAGGGACACGTGGAGGATAAAGGATGGAGGGAGTGTGAGGACACGGAGGGTCAGGAGATGGATGGAGGGAACAAGGGAGCACAGGGAGGATCAGGAGATGGATGGAGGGAACAAGGGAGCACAGGGAGAGGAGCAGGGAGAGGAGCAGGGAGGATCAGGAAAGGTCCCTCAGCTCCAGTGAGTCCTCCCAGCTGAGCCTGAGTGGCAGGGAGAGCAGGGACTGGGTGTCCTGGGGGGCTGCAGAAGTGCCAAGGACAGGGCAAACACCCTTTTCTTCAGAGCCCCCCAGATTGCCAAGGGTCAGGGAGCTCTGGAGCACCTTACACCAGGAGCTGAGCCCGTGGCAGCCCCAGGATCCTCCAGCACTGGGGCTCCCCTCCCAAAGCAGCTCCAGTGCTCACAGGGGCCAGCAGGGAACTGGGATGGACTGGGGGGTTCTGCCAGGAGGTGGGTGCAGCATGGAGGGAATTTAGGGAAAGGGAAGAGGTGCTGAAGGGCTGGGATGCATTGAGGCAAATGTGGTGGGTCCTGGTGGACACAGGCCAAAAAATCCCAGCTGATGGCTCAGGGTTCACTGGAGTCTTGTGTCCAGGGCAGGGAACAGAGCTGGGAAGGGGCTGGAGCCCCAGGAGAGGCTGAGGGGCTGGGAAGGGGCTCAGCTGGAGAAAAAGGAGGCTCAGGAGGGACCTTGTGGCTCTGCACAGCTCCCCTGCCAGGAGGGGACAGCCGGGGGGTCGGGCTCTGCTCCCAGGGACCAGGGACAGGAGGAGAGGAATGGCCTCAGGCTGGCCAGGGGAGGCTCAGGGGGACATCAGCAGGAATTTCCCCATGGGAAGGGTGCTCAGGCCCTGGAACTGCCCAGGGAGGTTTGGAGTGCCCAGCCCTGGCAGTGCCCCAGGCAGGGCTGGGAGCAGCTGGGACCATGGGAGGTGTCCCTCCATGGCACGGGTGGCACTGGATGGGCTTTGAGGTTCCTCCAACTCAAACCATCCCAGGATTCTCTGTTTTTTTAAAAATACACTCAGGAAAGGCACCCACCATCCATCAGCCACAGACCCCCCAATGCTCTCCCTTCCACCCCACCCCTGTTAGGAAAGAGCTCTAATGCAACATTTGTGCTTCTCATCTCCCTGCAGTCCATCCCACCCTCCCTGCTGACCCTGCTCAGCAGCCACACACCAGAGGCTCTCTAGGCAAAACTCCTTTATTTTTATTCTGCTTTAGAAACTGTAGAGCTTAAGAAAAGAGGTTGCTTTTTAAAAGAAATGGAATGCCCATCCCAGGGGTGCTCCATGGGCAGCACTGGGCACACCCAGCTGGGGCCTGGCAGGGCTCTGGAGGACTGGAGCTGAGCTGACACTGCATCCAAGCCTCACTCCCACAGCCATGAGGCTGCAGGACACGTGGAGGGGTACCAGAAGCTGCAGCTGGTATCCACAGGGGTGCTGTTACACCATTGCCAAGTTTGGCTTCTTGGGAATGGAGTTTTTACAGGAAATGGCACCAGTGTTTAACACAGCTGAACCTGACCAAAGTCCCTCAAATGCTGCTCCCAGCAGAGATCAGGCCTTGGGTCCAGGTCTGGCTGTGACCCACCTGCCCTGATCCCTTGTGGGGCTGAAGTCCCCTGGCACTTTTCCTCAGGGGTGGGGAATGTTTTGCTGCCAGGCTCTCCTTGCACAGGAGTCCCCACAGCCCACTGCAGACACTCCCCACGGAGGAGAGCCCAGCACTGCTGCTGAACAGCTCTGGTTTATCTGAGACACAAACCTTACCAATACTCCTCCAGGAAGCCCTAAAGGCAGGAGGGCAGGGCTCAGCCAGGCTGGCCCGTCCCGCACACCGGGACACGCGGGCGGGTCCCGTGCGCCCGGAGCAGCCCGGCCGGGCAGCCCCGCCCTCAGCAGCCCGAGCTGGGCCGGGCCGTGCCCCTCCGCGGCAATCTCTGCTGCCCGGGGTCGAAGCCCCTCTCCCTGCCCCCGAAGAGGGCCCAGGCAGGAGTCCTGGCCGAGTACTCGGCTGCTGAGAAGCCCCTGCAGCCCCCGCTCTGCTCCCGCTCCCTCACCAGCTCCTGGAAGCGGCCAAAGTCAATCCAGGTCCTCCAGTGGCCATCGACCTGGAACTGAGCACAGGACAGTGAGCCGGGGGGGCAGGGGGGGGCAGGGGGTGCCAGGGGGTGCCAGGGAGAGGCAGGGGGAGCTCAGAGCACTTTCCAGGGTCTAAAGGGGCTCCAGGAGAGCTGGGGAGGGGCTGGGGACAAGGATGGAGGGACAGGACACAGGGAATGGCTCCCACTGCCAGGGGGCAGGGATGGGTGGGATATTGGGCAGGAATTGTCCCTGTGAGGGTGGGCAGGGCTGGCACAGGGTGCCCAGAGCAGCTGTGGCTGCCCCTGGATCCCTGGCAGTGCCCAGGGCCAGGCTGGACAGGGCTGGGAGCAGCTGGGACAGTGGGAGGGGTCCCTGCCATGGCAGGGAGGTGGCACTGGGTGGGCTTTGAGGTCCTTTCCAACCCATGCCAGGATCCTGTGGTCCCTCCTTGAGGGCTGCACTGCTGGATGCTCTGCTGGAGCCTCCAAACTCCAAACCTCAGCCCCCCTTTCCAGGAGGGAGGCTCCTAAATGCTCCCCAAGCCTTCCCAGGCCTCCTGCCCTTGCCCTGGACACTCCCAGGGAATCCCCTGGTGCGGGGCTGGGAGAGCCCCAGAGCACAGGTGTGGATTTGGGGCCACACCCAGGTGTCCCTCGAGCAGGGCCCTTGCCAAGGTGAGCCCAGCCCTGCTGGGGGCTGTGAGGGCAGGAGCAGCAGCAGAGCCAGGGCCAAGGGACTGGGATGGATGTGGTGACTGGACAGGGCAGGAGGGCCGTGGTTGGGAATGGGGGAGCAGATGAAGAGCTTTAATGACACAAATCCTCTTTGCATGTGAAGAATGGCTCACTGTGACAAGCTGGAGCTGCATTTGTCTCCCAGCCCTGCTCTGCTCATTTAGCCCCAGCCTGGGCTGAAGCCTCAATTAGGATTTATCTCAGCTAAGAGCTTATTACGCATTTCATCCAAAAAAAGAGGGAAAACAGACTGGCTCCTTGGTTATTGTGGATTTTTTTCCCCCAAACTTGATGGCTGTGCCTTTCAAATGGCACTTGACTTTGTGCCCAAGAGCTAAAAGCTTTTTTGGTTGGGAAAACTGCTGACACCCTGAAATTCTGCAATCAGCCATGGCTGATGCTCCTCCATCCCTGCCCATGGAATCACAGCTCGTCCCTGCTGGAGCCAGAGCAGGAGGGGACATGCAGAGTCACAGCACTGGGAACCAGGCCTGCCATAAATCAAGGTGCCCAAGGCTCATCTTCCTTGTGCCAAGGTGGGGACGTGTGTGAGGCAGCACAAAAGCAGTGCCACAGGAGACATGGTGTCACCTGTAAAGAACAAATCCTGATCCCAAAGAGGACCTGGGCTCTGCAAAGCTGAGCTGCCCCCAGGGGTGGGGAGGTGGGAGGTGACAGTGTCACAGCTCAGATCAAACTCTGCTCCCTCCAGGTTTGATCCATGAACACTCAGCAAATTAAAGGGCAAACCCCAAACCAGGGGATCCAGCAAAGCCTTTAAGGCACAAAGGGGAATGACCTCCCACTGCCAGAGGGTTGGAGGGGATATTGGGAGAGAATTCTCCCTGGTGAGGGTGGGGAGGGGCTGGGATGGACTCGGAGCAGCTGGGGCTGCCCCTGGATCCCTGGCAGTGCCCAAGGCCAGGCTGGAGCAGTGGAAGGTGTCTCTGCCCTTGAAGGGGGTGGCACTGGATGGGGTTTAGGTCCCTTCCCACCCAAACCATTCCCTGACTGATCCCACAGCAGTGGGATGCCAGGCACACACAGCTGAGCCTCTCCACATCCCAGTCCATGGGGCTGAAGGAAAACCAGCACAGGGACACAGCCCTGGGAACAATAACCAAGGCTTGAATCCCTCAGCAGCTCTGCAGGCAGGATCTGGGAACAGCACAATTCCCACTAAGTCAGGTTTAGATGGGAACAACGAGCAGCCTGGCAGTTCCACCCTCAGTGACTCCAGCCCGTGCTCAGGAGCAGTCAGAGGTGTCAGGGCAGAGGGAACAGCTCCAGAGGAGCACAGGGAATGTTCTGGGGATGGAATTCACTGCTCAGGGGGAACAGCTCCAGAGGAGCACAGGGAATGTTCTGCAGATGGAATTCACTGCTCACAGGGAACAGCTCCAGAGGAGCACAGGGAATGTTCTGCAGATGGAATTCACTGCTCACAGGGAACAGCTCCAGAGGAGCACAGGGAATGTTCTGCAGATGGAATTCACTGCTCACAGGAACAGCTCCAGAGGAGCACAGGGAATGGTCTGCAGATGGAATTCACTGCTCAGGATTCCAGAGTGGGATAACCTGAGCTGAACCCAGCAGAGCCACAGCCCAAGGACCCTGTGATGATACCCCTGACCCAGGGAGTTATTCCAGGGGAAGCAGATTTGGGGTTTTTAGTCCCTGCCTGCTGCCAAGTGGAACAGCCCAGCTGCCCCTGGAGCCAGGGCTCCATCCCAGCAGCTCCCATTCCCAGGGATGGAAGCCAGGTCACTTCAGCACAATGGAGAGCTGCTTCTAACCACTGACACATCCAGCCAGCAGAGCCCCCTTCCTGCTGCCCAGAGACAGGGGAAAGGGAGAAACCTTGGGCAATTCCACCATTCCCTGCTCACACCTGCCCCAAGGAGGCTGCTTGCTGCTGGGACACCTTGTGCACACCTGGGCACCTGTCCCTGCTCTGCTGCAGATCCCCAGGGTGCTCTGCCTCTTTGTGACCCTCTGCCTCCAAGCTCAGTTTTGCCTGTGCTGCTGTCCCTGGGTCTGGGATGCTGGATCACAAGGACTCTGAAGGACTGAGGCAGGAAGGAACTAAACGTGATGGACTCTTTGTCCCTGATCTACCCCTCATCAGGGGATGTGCAGCTGGGAGTGAAGTGCTTCCTCCTCCTCCCTAAATATAGCTGGGATGCTCAGCATGGGATGCTCAGCATGGAACAAGCCAGTGCCTTTCCCTCAGCTCCAGAGCCTCCTGTGGGCACAGCCAGGACACACCGAGCTCCATGGCACTGGCACCAGCAGGAAAAGGCCAAGTCCCTCCTGGCTGAAGGAGAGGGATGGGCACCTCTGGCCAGGCTGTTCCCTGTCCCCAACACCTGCCCTGGAGATGCTGTGACACCCCCAGTGCTGCAGCCACACAGAATCCCAGAATTGGGTGGAAAGGCACCTCAAAGCCCACCCAGTGCCACCCCTGCCATGGCAGGGACCCCTCCCACTGTCCCAGCTGCTCCCAGCCCTGCCCAGCCTGGCCCTGGGCACTGCCACAGCCAGCCCTGCCACCCTCACAGGGGAGTCTGGGTATGGGAAATGAACTCATTAAAGCATGTCCCCAAAAGCCTCTCCCTTTGTGGATGCCAAGGTGACCCTGCCATGCTGGAGAGCACAGTGCTATCCCAGACCACATCCAACAGGGCAAGAATCCAGCTGGTGGGGCAAGGGAGGGCTGGAGCCCACAGCTGCACCATGAGGGAAGGTCTGGATCCAGGAATGGACACTCTCCTTGTGCAGGCTTTGCTTTAGGCTTACTTCCTTAGGAGGGAGGTGGGTGTTGGTCCCTTCTCCCAGGGAACAAGGGACAAGAGGGAACAATCCCAAATTGTCAGCTTGGATATCAGGAAAGATTTCCTCACTGGAAGGGTGGTCAGGGCCTGGCACAGTTGCCCAGGGCAGGGTGGAGTCCCCACACCTGGAAGTGTCCCAAAGATGTGTGGATGTGGCACCAGGGGACACAGGTGCTGGGGAGTGGACAGTTGGCCTTACTGATCTTGGAGAGCTTTTCCATCCAATCCCAGGCCTGTCAGGTTAATTAAGGCAGGAAGGGCTGATGGCAGCAGGGTGCTGAGCCCACCCTGTCCATGTCACCCTGTGAGCTGAGACCTCCAGACAGAGCAAGCACTGGGGCTCCAGGAGCACTGCCTGAGCTGTGCATTGCTCAGGGCCATGGAAATCAGCCCTGGGGTCACAGGGATGCTCCTGCTCCACCCCAGAGCTCTGGCACCCCAATGCCTCAGCCTGGCTGAGGGCAGCAGCACAATGGCACCGACTGAACTGGCCAGAAACTGGGGGTGTAAAACCCCAGAGAGCTGGGAAAACAACCACCTGCTCCAGGGGGGAAGGGTTAATGAACAAAATGGGCTGGAAGTGCCTTGCTTTGGGACAAGGACAGGCTGGAACACAAAGCAAAATCCAGCAAATGGAAGCATGGAAAGCAAAGCCAGCACTGTGGGGCAGAGGGCTTTAGTCCAGAAATGACCAAGATACTGAATTTCCTTCAGAGAAATCCTCCCTGTGAGGCAGCTGCAGCACCTCCCCCTTCTCAGGAGCTTGTTTGGCCCTCTTGAGGGTGCACTGACTGTCCCAGCCAGGAACAGCAGCAGCCTCAGGCCTCTCTCTGGAAAAGGTTCCTTGAATTAACTGTTCCATTAGCAAGTTGATGCTGTGCTGGTATCTTAGCCCATTTCAAAGTGATGCCACAAATCCCTTTTTTGTGACCATGGTTTATGGGATTTACTCGAAAGCAAAGAGAATTACTCAAGAATTCAGCAGTGCTGCTAGAGATTCAAAGAGGATGGAGCCCAAACAGCAGGCAACTCTCAGAGAGAGATGGGAGCCAGGGGAAAGCTGGGAGGAGGATGCAGGAAGGGCAGAGAAGAGGAGCCCAGGCTGAGCCAAGGGGAGGCTGCACTCAGGCCTGGCTGTCCCCACACCCCTGGCAGTGTCCCAAGGCCAGGCTGGGCAGGGCTGGAGCAGCTGGGACAGTGGGAGGGGTCCCTGCCATGCCAGGGGGGCACTGGGTGGGCTCTGGGGTCCCTCCCAGCCAAACCAGCCTGGGGCTCTGAGGAGCTGGCACCCATGGCCCCAAAGTGCAAGGCCCAGGGGCTGGGGGATCCTCAGGGCATGGGGAGCAGGGCACAGGGGCTGTTCTCTGAGAGTGCTAAGTGGAAATCAAACATCTTGCTGAGGATTCAGTTTTTAGGACTTGTTGAACTCTCTCTGAGGTCGAAGTGGGACCCATCATCCCCTGAGGGCTCCCACAAGCACCTCCTCCGTGCCTGCAGACACTGCCAGAGAGCAGAACCCACTGCTGGCCAGCTGGGAGGAGACATTTGGGGTGTGGGAAGAGACCTGGAGGCTGAATGGGAGATTTTTAGGACCCTGAAGGCTCCAAGTGCTCCAGTTCCCATCTCAGCACCACCTTGTGACCTCCAGAGAGAGAAAATAACACCAGACACAAACCCTGCAGTTTGCTTTCCTTAAAATCCCTTTTCTCCCTAAACCCCTGCACTTAGGAGACTTCAGAGCTCAAGTCCTGAATGTCACTCATCACAAGCAGGTGCCAATCAATGAGCCCATCCATCCCAGGCAGCAGCTGCAGGGTGAATTATTCCTGACATTCCCAGAATCTTTCCTACAGGCTGGCATTCAAGGGCAGCACTAAATCTATCAGGAGCATTGCTTGAACACCTCCAAACTCAGACCTAGGAAAACACAGTGAAATAAATCACATTTCTTAATGATTTTTATTACACTCTTCCTGCAACTCCTTAATTTTTTAAAGACCCCTTTGATTTTGTAATTACTCACTCCACTTTGATCAATCCCAGAGCACAGGTTTTCCTGCAAATAATAGGCACTGACAGATTTTATTCTCCACTAGAGCCTGAAACTCAAAAATTAAACCCTAATAGAAATAAATTTATTTTTTATTAGCTATTTTAGCACTGAGGACAGATTGTTTCCCACAGACACATTCTGCTAATGGCTGTGGAAGCAGAAGCAGCTGTTGAATTCCTCCTGGGCAGGTACCAATTTATTCTCCTTGCTAATGGTGTTACTTAAATTCTGCCTCAAGGAGGTTTCTGCAGTCTGTTTGTTTGCTTTCCTGGACCTTACAATGCAAAAGGAGATTTTGCTTTCTCAGGAACAGTTGCCAGTGGCAACAGCCAGGAGTGAGACTGTAAATAAAGCCAATTTAAGGTGAGATCAAACACAATCAGTGCCAGGTGTCCTGGTTTTCTCTGCTCCTTCCCAGCTGCTCCCTGTGCAGATTCCAAAGTAGGTTTAGACTGAATATTCAGGAGAAATTCCTCCCTGTGAGGGTGGCAGGGCTGGCACAGGTGCCCAGAGCAGCTGTGGCTGCCCCTGGATCCCTGGCAGTGCCCAGGGCCAGGCTGGAAGGGCTGGGAGCAGCTGGGACAGTGGGAGGGGTCCCTGCCATGGAATGGGATGGGCTTTAAGGTCTTCCCACCCAAAGCATTCCAGGAATCTACAATTTTATCAGGTGCCCAACTGGCACACTACCCTTTTCTGCTGTCTTTCTATTAATCTCTTCTGCAGCTCAGAAAGCAAATATATACTCATTATTTTTCATTTCCTGCATCCTTTAAAAATTTTTTTTCAGCATTTCCCTTGTATTTTGTTTCATTTCCTTTCCAGTACATGAAGAGGAGATGGTGACAAACCTTTCCAGCAGGACCTGTTGGAAGGGCTGATGGATTTAAACAGCAGCAGGGTCGATTTACACTGGATGTAAGGTAATATTTTTTATCATGAGGGTGGTGAGCTTGCTCAGAGAAGCTGTCATGACAAGAAAAACATTGAGGGGTTGGAGCATGTTCAGAGAAGGGAACAGAGCTGGGAAGGGGCTGGAGCCCCAGGAGGGGCTGAGGGGCTGGGAAGGGGCTGGAGCCCCAGGAGAGGCTGAGGGGATGGAAAGGGGCTGGAGCCCCAGGAGAGGCTGAGGGGCTGGGAAGGGGCTCAGCTGGAGAAAAGGAGGCTCAGGAGGGACCTTGTGGCTCTGCACAGCTCCCTGCCAGGAGGGGACAGCCGGGGGGGTCGGGCTCTGCTCCAGGGAACAGGGACAGGAGGAGAGGGAACGGCCTCAGGCTGGCCAGGGGAGGCTCAGGGGGGATTTTGGGGAAATTCCTTCCAGGAAAGGGCTGTCCAGCCCTGGCACAGCTGCCCAGGGAGGTTTGCAGTCCCCATCCCTGGAGGGGTTTAACAGCCCTGTGGATGTGGCATCTGGGGACACTGAGCAGTGGTGGCTTTGGCAGTGCTGGGGGAGTGGTTGGGCTTTTCCAACCCAAATGATTCTGTGGTTCTCTGATTCAAATGTGGTGATTCTGCCTCTGGACCAACAGGAAAATAACAGAGCATCCCTTGGGTCCAAGTGGCATGCAGAGGTGTGAAGGGCTGGAATCCTGGGGCACACCTGGATTCTCCTGGCCACTGACTGGAGGGGCTTGGGAAGCTTTAGAATGGGCAGGGGAGGAGTTCCTCCCTCTGGAGGGGTTCAACACAGGTGGCATGTGGCACCTGGGGACGTGGGCCAGTGGTGGCCTTAGCACTGATAGGCTGGACATAAAGCCCCAGAGTGCTTTTCCAGCCTGAACAAGTGTGGATAACTCTGGAGAAGAAGGCTGCCAGCAGAGCAGGCAGTGTGCTGTGTTGGGGAGGGAATAGAAAAAATCTTGTGAGTGCCTAGCAAGTAGTTCTGGAACAACAGATGAAATAGAGATGTTGGCAGTGTTTGACATAGACACTGAAAATAGTTATGTGAAGGTTTGAGTTCTCTTCCTTTGTTTAGATGATGCCAAATGCCACAAATACCAAAGAACCAACAGACATCCTGCCCCAAGCCTGGCAGGAAAGGTCTGAAGATAAGGGTTACAGATAAGAAAGCCACAAAACATGGGGAATTTAGGGAATCCTATAGGTTGCATTAGGAAATTAGTATATTGTATTGGATTGGTTATTGGGAATTGTAATATTCATCATAGAAGAATACTTATTGTATTGTAAATGGGAAATCGCTCTCGTCTCTAACCTCTCTCTCTGAGCTCTCTCTTACCCCCCTGCCCTTATCACTCTCCCTGCCCTACACTCTCTCTTACACCCACACCTTACAATGAAACACAGCCCTGAAGAGCAGAAACAGTAACTGCTGAGTGTCCAGGACCGTCCCTCACACCTCCCCGCTCACCTGCCGGTGGGCCAGCAGCAGGCAGTTGGAGTGCTCGTGCTCGCAGGCGATGCCGTAGTCGGGCAGCAGCCGCGCCAGCTCGCGCGCGAAGGCCAGCACCTCGCCGTGCCACGGCACGTTGGCCATGCTCAGGCTGCTGGCAGAGCTCTGCCCGCAGTACGTCACGCCCTGGGGACACAGGGACAGCAGGTCAGCGCGGCCCGCCCATCGCCGCGGCGTCATGGAGAGACGGGCTCCTCACGCTGTGCCGTGGAGCGCGCTATGGACCCACAAAGCACAGTTTATGCCCTTTATCACCTCCTGCTAAAAACAGCACAGCAGTCACATTAGCGTTACTGTTATATGACTAAATACCAGTGCCCAGTCCATGCCTCATTTAAGCCAACCAGGTACCACGTAGATATTACACAAATCCCATAAAAACTGCAGGGTGAGCTCTCCGTACCCAGCACTTCCTTATCTCTTACATTCCTTCTTCAAAATCCCGCCTACTCCTGCCAAGGCTTGCAGCCTACTCACACCAAGGCTTGCGGCCCACTCCTGCCAAGGCTTGCGGCCTACTCTTGCTAGGGACTGTGGCCTACTCTTGCTAAAGTTTGCGGCCTACTCTTGTAAAGGCTTGCGGCCTACTCACGCCAAGGCTTGTGGCCTACTCCTGCCAAGGCTTGCGGCCTACTCACGCCAAGGCTTGCGGCCTACTCACGCCAAGGCTTGCGGCCTACTCTTGCTAAGGCTTGCGGCCTACTCTTGCCAAGGCTTGTGCCTACTCTTGCCAAGGCTTGTGGCCTACTCCTGCCAAGGCTTGCGGCCTACTCCTGCCAAGGCTTGCGGCCTACTCCTGCCAAGGCTTGCGGCCTACTCACGCCAAGGCTTGTGGCCTACTCTTGCTAAGGCTTGTGGCCTACTCTTGCTAAGGTTTGCGGCCTACTCTTGCCAAGGCTTGTGCCTACTCTTGTAAAGGCTTGCGGCCTACTCACGCCAAGGCTTGTGGCCTACTCCTGCCAAGGCTTGCGGCCTACTCACGCCAAGGCTTGTGGCCTACTCCTGCCAAGACTTGCGGCCTACTCTTGCCAAGACTTGCGGCCTACTCTTGCTAAGGTTTGCGGCCTACTCTTGTAAAGGCTTGTGGCCTACTCCTGCCAAGGCTTGCGGCCTACTCCTGCCAAGGCTTGCGGCCTACTCCTGCCAAGGCTTGCGGCCTACTCTTGCTAAGGTTTGCGGCCTACTTGCCAAGGCTTGTGCCTACTCCTGCCAAGGCTTGCGGCCTACTCACGCCAAGGCTTGCGGCCTACTCCTGCCAAGGCTTGCGGCCTACTCCTGCCAAGGCTTGTGGCCTACTCTTGCCAAGGTTTGCGGCCTACTCCTGCCAAGGCTTGTGGCCTACTCCTGCTAAGGTTTGCGGCCTACTCTTGCCAAGGCTTGTGCCTACTCTTGCCAAGGCTTGTGGCCTACTCTTGCCAAGGCTTGTGGCCTACTCTTGCCAAGGCTTGCGGCCTACTCACGCCAAGGATTGTGGCCTACTCTTGCCAAGGCTTGTGGCCTACTATGGCTAACACATCCATGTTGGTTGTGACAAGCTGAGCAGTGCTCGCAGTCCTGCTCTCTAGTTGTATTCCCACACTCCCAGCCCTGGCTCAGCCCTCCCCAGCCCACAGCAAACCCTGCAGTGCCAGCTCTGCCCCCACCAGTCAGATGCCATGGTAAGGTCACAGATTCAGAGATGGCACAAAATGGGTCCCTCGTGCAGTGCCACATCCCCAAGTGTTGCAGTAATTATGTCAAGACGGACTGGACTGGCATCACCACCAGTCCTTTATCAGAAAACTTTCTGTGCCTTCTTTCAGTGAACTTCTTTCAAACAACTCTGACTCCTTCCCTCACAGGCAGCTCCACCAGCTCTGACTCCTTCTCTCCTCTCTGCATGACTGGCTAAACCCCAGCCTGTCCCTTTCCCAGCTGTCTAACCCTGTCTGTCCTCACACATCATCTTATCTGTCCCTTGCATGGCTGCATGTCCCTTACCTCCTCACAGCACAGCCAGCAGCAAACTGCATCCCAAACTGCAGCAGATTCTGGTTCTCAAGCTCCAACTCACACTGCAGCTGGTGGCCAGCAAACCCAATCTAATCTGCCATGGCTGAGAGATCACACAGCAGATCCCAGGGCTGGTGACAACCCGGGTACTCAAAGGGCAAACACAACAAAGGGCTTTTCCTACAGACACCACCCAGCCCCTCTGCCCATCTCTGCCTGGTTCCAGCCCTCTGCCCCTTTCTGCCTGGTTCCAGCCCTCTGTCCCTCTCTGCCTGCTTCCAGCCCCTCTGCCCTTCTCTGGGTGCTTCCAGCCCCTCTGCCCTTCTCTGGGTGCTTCCAGCCTCTCTGCCCTTCTCTGGGTGCTTCCAGCCTCTCTGCTCTTGGGCTGAGCTCTTTTATTCCAGTCACAAAATCCCACCAAGCATCAACCTTTACAACACAGTTTTATGGATGGTTGTGTGTCTGGCCTACTCGTGGTTTTCCCCCCAGGAAGAACACCTGGACCTCCTTTCAATGGAATTTGCATGCAGGCTCATGTGTGGCATGGCCATGGCACCTGCTCCCAGCTGCCATCATGCTCCCAACCCCTGCTTTACCTGCACTTCCCTGGACATGAATGTGCAGACACATCTTTGCCAACACTTTCAACCAGAGCACAGTGCACACACAGGGCAGCAGGAGCAACAGCCTGCTGCTAATTGGGAACTGTACAAGTTTTGGACGCAATTATTTCCTCACCCATAAATTTATGAGGTACTCCCCCCATTAATCTGCCCAGGCACCATAAGTCAGAGCCAGCCTGGAGGAAGACTGACAGGCCACAAGCCAGGGAGTGCTCACCAGGGATGTACATTCAGGCTTTTTTTAGCCCAGCTCTGTAAGTCTGAACCCAGAGTTTAAACATCTTCGTTCTCTTTTAGTCAGTGTTGTACCAGAGCAGCCAGCCATGCAAATCAGGGGTTTGGATCCCCAAAGTTCAGCTGGAGACACACAGCAATATTCTCCCCACACTCATTATCCAGATTATGATTTGAGCAGCATGAAAAATGTATGAGTATAGAGGGGGGAGATTTTCAGAAGCTCCAACATGATTCATGCTCTCAGTAAACTACAAAGATATCGTTTACAAGCAAAGGAAGCACAGAGGCAAATGGAATAAATGAGTGCTTGGCTGGCTGATTAATTCCCAGCACAAATCAATGGGAATCAGCTTCCAGCACACCGAAGGAAAGCAGCTTTCAACTTCCCCAACTTCTTCAAACTGGAGTTAATTAACAGCTGATAGCACTTAAAACCCATGTGGAGCTGATGAGGGCGGTCACGTTCTGCTTTGCAGTAATACATGAAGACAGTTATTAAGACATCAGGAATTAAAAAGGAAAGGATCCCATTGTTCAACCAGAGCTCTCTCCCCAACCTCCCTGAGGCAGGAACAGCAACGATGCTGCCTCTTAATTACCTGTTAATAAGGGTGCTTTGAGCAGCCTAATCCACAGAGCTCTGGCCAAGTACCTTGAAATGCAGAAGCCTTTGACAAGCATCCCAGCTCCTCGTGGTTCTGCCAGGATGAATCCAGAGCAACTGTGCTGGGCACGCTCTGGATTTCACAGAATCACAGAATCATGGAATAGTTTGGGTTGGGAGGGACATTAAAGCCCACCCAGTGCCACCCCTGCCATGCAGGGACACCTCCCACTGTCCCAGCTGCTCCCAGCCCTGCCCAGCCTGGCCTTGGGCACTGCCAGGGATCCAGGGGCAGCCACAGCTGCTCTGGGCACCCTGTGCCAGCCCTGCCCACCCTCACAGGGACAATTCCTGCCCAACATCCCACCCATCCCTGCCCTCTGGCAGTGGGAAATCATTCCCTGTGTCCTGTCCCTCCATCCCTTATCCCCAGTCTCTCTCCATTGTTCCTGCAGGCCCCTTCAGGCCCTGCAAGGTCACACTGAGCTTACCCCAAAGCTTCTCCTCTCCAGCTGAGCACCCCCAGCTCTCCCAGCAGAGCTGCTCCATCCTCTGATCATCCTGGAGCCTCCCCTGGGCTCCTCCAGCAGCTCCAGCTCCTGCCTGTGCTGGGCCAGGGCTGATTTTCAGCTGTAATGGAGCTGAGTGAGCACAAGGGGATTGCCCAGAGCCCTGTGCAGGATGGTTGCTGCTTGCTGGTGCTGTGGGAAACACAGGAAGCACACTGCTGCCCCAGGACCTGGCTCCTGCCCTGGGGTGAAGACAGCCAGCAATCCTTTCAATCCCCAGGGCTCTGAAGGAAACAACTACAGCTGACAGTGCTTTGTTCTTCCATTCATACTCCAGACTTCCCAATTTAATTACTGAACAAAACAATTCTCTTCACTCCAAGCCCACAAATTATAAATTTAATTGAGGCTGGTGCGAATTAAGAGAGAACAAAGTGTGGGCCAAGCTGCTGAGTGACAGAGACACTGTTTAAAATCTGGGGCAGCCATGACCCCAGACAAACATAAAAAGCCTCAATGCCATGTTGATTGCAGTCTCTGCAGTGAAAACGCTCCTGAGCTGAGCAGCAGCACTCCCCAAATTACAGCCACAAGGCCTCACACACGTCTGCTCCTGCTGCAGTGCATTCAGCCAGGATTCAGCTCCTTGGCTCCTTTTAATCATCACTTTCAAGCTGATTTAGCACATGCCGTCAGTCCTTTGTGTCATTTCAGTCTGCAGGGAGGGCTGGAGCTGGTTGTGCAGTACAGCCCCAGCATTTCCCAGCAGCTCTCCAGACACCCCACACCTGTGGCTGAGGGCCCAACAGTGCTGCACTGCCTGGAAATCTGCAGGGATTCCCTGGAAGTGAAAGCAACTCCTCTTGGGAAAGCAGAACTCAAGCACAGCACCCAGCCTTTCACCAGCTCTCCAAATGAGCTGGGTGGGGATCAGAGAGGGGCTGAATCACCCCCTCTGCTCCAGGGTCACAACATGGAATTATCCTGGTGGAAAAGTCTCCAGGAGCACCAGGTCCCACCTGTGACCAGTAATCAGCTGGAGAAAAGGAGGCTCAGGAGGGACCTTGTGGCTCTGCACAGCTCCCTGCCAGGAGGGGACAGCCGGGGGGGTCGGGCTCTGCTCCCAGGGACCAGGGACAGGAGGAGAGGGAACGGCCTCAGGCTGGCCAGGGGAGGCTCAGGGGGGACTTTAGGAGGAATTTCCCCATGGGAAGTGTGGTCAGGCACGGGCAGGGGCAGCCCAGGGAGGTTTGCAGTCCCCTGGATCCTTGGCAGTGCCCAAGGCCAGGCTGGACAGGGCTGGGAGCAGCTGGGACAGTGGGAGGTGTCCCTGCATGGCAGGGGTGGCACTGGATGGGCTCTGAGGTCCCTTCAAACCCAAACTATTCCACGATTCTGTGAAATCCAGAGCGTGCTCAGCACAGTTGCTCTGGATTCATCCTGGCAGAACCACAAAGAGCTGGGATGCTGGAGGCTCAGGGTAGATATTGGGAAAATTTCTTCTCTGAAAGGGAGATCTCCCTCTCCTCCTGTCCCTGTTCCCTGGGAGCAGAGCCCGACACCCCCGGCTGTCCCCTCCTGGCAGGGAGCTGTGCAGAGCCACAAGGTCCCTCCTGAGCCTCCTTTTCTCCAGCTGAGCCCCTTTCCAGCCCCTCAGCCTCTCCTGGGGCTCCAGCCCCTTCCCAGCTCCGTTCCCTGCCCTGGACACAAAAATGCTGCACATCAAACAGACCTCTGGATTTCAGACCCCAAAGAGGGCAACGTGGCAAGAAAATGAGTTCTGGCATGTTCCAGACCTTAAATACAACCATCAGCTCTGTGACAGTGACATGCTGGCATTAGAACAGATTAAGGCAATAAATCAATTTGATGCATTTTAAATGACTCAGTCTCCCTTTACTATTGGCTTAAGTGGGAGAATGGGGTCCCACAGAGTTACAGCACTGTGAGGCACTCATGGAAATGAGAACAAGGATTAAGCCCTGCAGAATCAAAATCTCTCTCCATCCACCCTGTGAGCCTCTCTGGAACAGCACTGGATTAGCTCCCTTCATCTGAAAGGGACATCATTTATCCCAAGTCTTCAACCAGAAAATCCCCAGGCTCAGCCCCATTTTCGGGCAGAGCTTTGCAGAATCTCCTCATCACTCTTTGTGGGTTGGCTTTGAGCACCACCTGGCCCTTGGCTTTATACCCTGGCACACTGAGGGGCTGCAGAAAAGAAGGATGAGGCCTGTCCTCATCCCAAATGTGCTTTGTTCTCAAAGGAACACAAAAAATGACTTTTAATCAAAAATGTCAAGTTTTTGGGGAAAATTACCAAGCCCCAAATGCTGTGTGACCACCACAGTGTGAGGCTGGATCTTCAGTGCCACCATCCCACTACTGGATTCTGGGCTAGTCACCCAGCCCCATCCTGTCCCAGCTCTCAGGGGAGCTGTCTTCAGAGCTCACAGAACAGGGCTCAGGATCCATGAATATCCCTGTCCCAGCTTGTACAAACTGGGCTCAGGGATCCATGAATATCCCTGTCCCAGCTTGTACAAACTGGGCTCAGGGATCCATGAATATCCCTGTCCCAGCTTGTACAAACTGGGCTCAGAGATCCATGAATATCCCTGTCCCAGCTCACAGAACAGGGCTCAGAGATCCATGAATATCCCTGTCCCAGCTTGTACAAACTGGGCTCAGAGATCCATGAATATCCCTGTCCCAGCTCACACAAACTGGGCTCAGGGATCCATGAATATCCCTGTCCCAGCTCACACAAACTGGGCTCAGAGATCCATGAATATCCCTGTCCCAGCTCACAGAACAGGGCTCAGGGATCCATGAATATCCCTGTCCCAGCTCACAGAACAGGGCTCAGAGATCCATGAATATCCCTGTCCCAGCTCACACAACCTGGGCTCAGGGATCCATGAATATCCCTGTCCCAGCTCACAGAACAGGGCTCAGAGATCCATGAATATCCCTGTCCCAGCTCACACAAACTGGGCTCAGAGATCCATGAATATCCCTGTCCCAGCTCACACAAACTGGGCTCAGGGATCCATGAATATCCCTGTCCCAGCTCACAGAACAGGGCTCAGAGATCCATGAATATCCCTGTCCCAGCTCACACAAACTGGGGCTCAGGGATCCATTAATATCCCTGTCCCAGCTCACACAACCTGGGCTCAGAGATCCATGAATATCCCTGTCCCAGCTCACACAACCTGGGCTCAGAGATCCATGAATATCCCTGTCCCAGCTCACACAAACTGGGCTCAGATACCCATGAATATCCCTGTCCCAGCTCACAGAACAGGGCTCAGAGATCCATGAATATCCCTGTCCCAGCTCACAGAACAGGGCTCAGAGCTCCATGAATATCCCTGTCCCAGCTCACAGAACAGAGCTCAGGGATCCATGAATATCCCTGTCCCAGCTCACAGAACAGGGCTCAGGGATCCATGAATATCCCTGTCCCAGCTCACACAAACTGGGCTCAGGATCCATGAATATCCCTGTCCCAGCTTGTACAAACTGGGCTCAGAGATCCATGAATATCCCTGTCCCAGCTTGTACAACCTGGGCTCAGAGATCCATGAATATCCCTGTCCCAGCTTGTACAAACTGGGCTCAGGGATCCATGAATATCCCTGTCCCAGCTTGTACAAACTGGGCTCAGGGATCCATGAATATCCCTGTCCCAGCTTGTACAAACTGGGCTCAGGGATCCATGAATATCCCTGTCCCAGCTTGTACAAACTGGGCTCAGAGATCCATGAATATCCCTGTCCCAGCTCACACAAACTGGGCTCAGGGATCCATGAATATCCCTGTCCCAGCTCGCACAAACTGGGCTCAGGGATCCATGAATATCCCTGTCCCAGCTCACAGAACAGGGCTCAGAGATCCATGAATATCCCTGTCCCAGCTCACAGAACAGGGCTCAGAGATCCATGAATATCCCTGTCCCAGCTCACACAACCTGGGCTCAGAGATCCATGAATATCCCTGTCCCAGCTCACACAACCTGGGCTCAGAGATCCATGAATATCCCTGTCCCAGCTCACACAAACTATGCTCAGAGATCCATGAATATCCCTGTCCCAGCTCACACAAACTGGGCTCAGGGATCCATGAATATCCCTGTCCCAGCTCACAGAACAGGGCTCAGAGATCCATGAATATCCCTGTCCCAGCTCACAGAACAGGGCTCAGAGCTCCATGAATATCCCTGTCCCAGCTCACACAAACTGGGCTCAGAGATCCATGAATATCCCTGTCCCAGCTCACACAACCTGGGCTCAGAGACCCAGATAATTCCCTGTCCCAGCTGGAAGAGCACCAGGAGCTCACCTGTGCCCACTCTGCTATTTCCTTGGCAGAGCAAGGCAGGGTTTCTGCAGGCAGAGCTGTGGGAAAGCAGGACTGTGCCACTGAGGGGCAGAGGGAAGAGCAGCCCGTGCCTTGCAGCAGACAGATGTGTGCCCTGGAGAGTTCCCAGGGACTCCCTGCTGAAACATCAACTGGCACCACCTCTCATCTCACTAATTAACATCAATGCCCTCAGCAGCAGCAGCCCCACAGCCTCTGCTCCATCCCTGCGGGCATCCTGCACAGCCAGGGGACACCCAGGAAGGTGGAAAACAGAGGGATTTTCCCCAAACCAAACTCCAAACCCGAGCTGAGATGAAGCTCCCAACTTCAGCAGCACACCTAGAGAGAAAAACTCTCCATGCTGAGAGAAGGTATCAAACCTTCACAGCAAAATCCAGGCTGTTTCTTCACAGCAGCAGTAAAAAAACGTTGAAAAATAAAATAACTGAAACAAAGTTTAAAAAAATTATAAGAGAGAAAGAAAAGAGAAAAGAAAAAGGAGAGTCCAGGAATAACAGAGTTGCACAAACACAGTTGAGGGAGCTGAGCTGCTCTGCAGGAGCTGCTGGGTGAAAATGCACAGAGCACTTGGGCAGGTGTCTTTTCTACCAGTTTGTAACCTTTTCTGCAGTCTCTATTTACTAGAATGATTCAGCCCATGATAAAGCCCCACTTACCCTGCTGCATCTCACATCTCCTGCTGGCAGCCCTCCAATCCAGCCAAACACAACCACATCCCTGAACCTTTCACCTTTCCTCTGCCAAAATTCGAGATCAGGATGGGAAGAGTCCTACCCCAATCTACCAGCTTAACCTGGAATATTTTGTTTCAACTGCTAGTTGATATAAAGAAGGAATATCTACTTTTCTTTGTTTTCATGGAAATACAAAAGAAGGCCAGAGAGTGATGATTCTCTTGGGCAGAAATTGAGGTTGGCTGGTAGAAAGTTTGGTTTGTGGCACAGGAAAACCCAAAGGCACACATAGGACACTAGGAAACATTACCTGAATGTTAATTAATTATTATTCACTAGAATTAAAAGCAAGAGAGGAGTTTTTTTATGCATCACTTTAGAAGAATTTGACTCACTCAGAAAGTTTAGACTAAAGGTAGGGGGGAAATGGCAACAAAACAATGAAAAATACTGCTGGAAAAATGAAACCAGTTGCATGCAGCTCACCTTGACCTCAATGAAGTCTGGTTTCCCAATGGAGATCAGGTCAGCATAAGCTTTGACTTCATCCACATTCCAAGCTTTGACCAGGGTCAGCCTGTAAACAGTGCGTTGTTGCTGGAATAAAGAACAAATCCCACTGACATCCCATCCTGATACAGAAATAAATAAAGGAAAAATCCCATTGACATCCCATCCTGAGCCAGGAATAAAGGACAAATCCCATTGATATCCCATTCTGAGCCAGGAATAAAGGACAAATCCCATTGCTATCCCATCCTGACCCAGGAATAAGGGACAAATCCCACTGACATCCCATTCTGATACAGAAATAAATAAAGGAAAAATCCCATTGATATCCCATCCTGAGCCAGGAATAAAGGAAAATCCCATTGACATCCCATCCTGAGCCAGGAATAAAGAACAAATCCCATTGATATCCCATTCTGACCCAGGAATAAAGGACAAATCCCACTGACATCCCATTCTGATACAGAAATAAATAAAGGACAAATCCCACTGATATCCCATCCTGACCCAGGAATAAAGGACAAATCCCACTGACATCCCATCCTGACCCAGGAATAAAGGAAAAATCCCATTGACATCCCATCCTGAGCCAGGAATAAAGGACAAATCCCATTGATATCCCATCCTGACCCAGGAATAAAGGAAAAATCCCATTGATATCCCATCCAGACCCAGGAATAAAGGAAAATCCCATTGATATCCCATTCAGACCCAGGAATAAAGGACAAATCCCACTGACATCCCATTCTGATACAGAAATAAATGAAGGAAAAATCCCATTGACATCCCATTCTGAGCCAGGAATAAAGGACAAATCCCACTGACATCCCATTCTGACCCAGGAATAAAGGACAAATCCCATTGACATCCCATCCTGACCCAGGAATAAAGGACAAATCCCATTGATATCCCATCCAGACCCAGGAATAAAGGACAAATCCCACTGACATCCCATCCTGACCCAGGAATAAAGGAAAAATCCCACTGACATCCCATTCTGACCCAGGAATAAAGGAAAAATCCCATTGACATCCCATTCTGACCCAGGAATAAGGGAAAAATCCCATTATCACCCCATTCTAACCCAGGGAAGATGTTCCAGCCTTGCACACAGATTCAAACAGGACAAATAAATAAATTCATTCTTGTATTCCAAGAACTCAGAGATTGAACCAGACCAGACCCTTCAGGAAACCTGCTCTGCTGAGCCACTTGTGCCACACCAACCCTCCCTCTGCCAGACCTCACATCCCAGGCACTCTGTTTCTACAGGAGTTTAACCTAATGGCAAATCAAGCAGGAAATGTCTCTCTCTTGGATTTGCTTCCCCAGGCACAGGTGTTTTAGTGGCTCCAGCTGGATCCCCTGCACTGGGGGCTCTCACAGAAACATGGAATGATTTATGTTGGAAAAGCTCTCGAGATATCGTGTCCAGCCTTGAGCCCATGTCCCCAAGTGCCACATCCAGGGCTGCTAAATCCCTCCACCACCTCCCTGCACAGCCTGCTTCTGGGTTTGACAACCCTTCCATGAAAAGTTTTCCCCAAAATCCCCCCTGAGCCTCCCCTGGCCAGCCTGAGGCCGTTCCCTCTCCTCCTGTCCCTGTTCCCTGGAGCAGAGCCCGACCCCCCGGCTGTCCCCTCCTGGCAGGGAGCTGTGCAGAAGATCCCCAGACCAAACTTCTTCCTGGAAGGTGGCAGACAGCACTCCCAGAACTTCTCTGCTTGGAGTTATTCTGATTTGCCCTCTAAGGGCTGCCCTCCAGAGCAGTCACCAGTGACAAAAGCCTCTCAACACAAGCACTTGGCCATGGAACAAATCCCTCCTCACACCCACTTGTTTCCATCCTTCCCCTCCCTTCATCCTCTACTGATGCTTTATTTCACTTATTTTTGGAATTTATTTTTATTTATAGAGCAATTTTCCAGCAGATCTGCAGTTTGGGTTAACTCCTTTGCTGTTCCTGCACACTGTGGAAATGTAAATGCTGATCCCCAGGGCAGGGATTGGGATTGTGCCCCTGTGCTCAGGTGAGACCCCACCTGGCCCAGCACAGGCAGGAGCTGGAGCTGCTGGAGGAGCTCAGGGGAGGCTCCAGGATGATCAGAGGATGGAGCAGCTCTGCTGGGAGAGCTGGGGGTGCTCAGCTGGAGAGGAGAAGCTTTGGGGTGAGCTCAGTGTGACCTTGCAGGGCCTGAAGGAGCTCCAGGAACAATGGAGAGAGACTGGGGATAAGGGATGGAGGGACAGGACCAGGAGGAAGGAATTGTTCCTGTGAGGGTGGGGAGGCCCTGGCACAGGGTGCCCAGAAAAGCAACATTTTAGTCCTTCAGAGCCTCTGACTGCCACGTCAGAGAATTCTGCCCTCTGCATAAAAATCAAGGTATCACTCACCTACCACTCATTCCTGTGTGTTCCACAGGGGAAAAAGTCATTTCTACGGCATTTGCTATGGAAACCTTCCAGAAAGGAAGAAGAAGAAATAACTAAAGGAGAAACAAATGAACACCAAGAGCATCTTCTTCCAAATATGTCAAGAACTAAACCAGCTGACCTCTGCCCATGGCATTTAAGCAGTTATTTAAAGAACAAGAAATTCTTGTGATTTGAATGGATTGGCAAAAGAAAGGTCAAGAGACAAGTAGGAAATCAACTGTTAATTACTGAAGAGAGCAGAACAGTAGAAGAGCTAATACAGAAAAATAAACATGGTGTTTGCACATAACAGGCAAAAGATCTAAGGAGGAAAGTCTGCAGTGCACACACGCTGTCAGTCCTGTGGAATGATCAGACACCAGTTAATGAGAACTGGCTCCCCAAAGGGCAGCTCCCAGTGGAGAACAAGTGCAGCAGCTTCCAGGCACCAGTAAATACCAGTTCATATTTAACACAACTGGTCCTGTTTCACAGCAGCCCCAGCAAGGGCAGCATATCCTCCCAGGCAGGGAAGTGTGGCTTTCTCCCATTTAAATCTCATTTTACTACTCTCCAATCCACATCCCAGCTCATTTAGAAATTTAAGGTCAAGGACTTCATAAAACTAAATGTGCTATGAGTGAATTTAAAGGGCTTCTGCCCTGGGGCAGCACTGACAAGGAATAACTGCAGCCTCTGTGTGTGCACCACTCCAACACCCAAACTATCCCAAAACCTGCACAACTCACCCTGGCTGGGCAGGGAAAGCAGGCAAGGAAACTGAAACTCTGCCAAAGGCAGACAGCAAGCAGGTAGAAAAATCAGAAATGAATCTGGAGAAGCCTCCTTCCAGAGGGCAACATCTCTGCAGTGCTGCTGAGCAGAGGAACACTGGTAGAAAGCACAGATCAAAATGAGTAAATCCCAAAACGTTTTCTGGGAGCAATCCTTGCAGACTGCCAGCAGCACAAAAAGGCAGCCTGCTTTATTCATGGGTTATTTGTATTTGTTGTAAAATAGGGCCCCAGGAGATCCTCTCATAAGCACAGCAAAACAAGAAATAAAGAGCTTAACTGTGAGAATGTAAGGATCTAAAGCACCAGGATACAAGGCAGCCAGGATGCTCACACCCTGTTTCCAGGAAAAGCAGCTGTGCTCCACTCCAGCCACGAGGAGAAGAGAGAAGAGGAGTCAGTGTCAGCACAACCCTGCAGATGGGTGGCAGACTCAGGGCTCCCAAAAATGCAACTCAGTGGGGTGGGTCCAGCCCAGCTCCTGTTCCAGAACCTCCTCAGGGCAAAGGAGGGCAGAAGGAGCCAGGGGAACCCCAAACCTTTCCCCGTGGGCAATTTCTGTAAAATCCTTCCAGGCTGCCCCAGGAAGCACTGCAGCCCTTCATGTCAGGACAGGGAAACACAGACTGAGCAGGCCTGGGGAGGATCCTGAGATAAAGAATCCTTCCACTGGGTGGATCTGAGGTCCTGCTCCCAGCACACCAGGGAATGGGCACAGCCAGAGCCCCAGAGCTGCCAGGGATGCACAGGGCATTGCTGGGTGTCTGTGCAGGGCTGGGCTGGGGGATCCCTGGGGTCCTTCAGGCTCAGGACGTTCTGTGACTCCATGAAAAACACCAAACCTTCTGTCTCAGTGTCTCATGCCCCAGTCCCACAGCCAGAGCTCAGAGCCAGGACTGGGCTCACCCTGGCAGGGACAGGCTCCTGCCCTGCAAAGCCCAGCTGAACCCCCAGAGAACCCCAGGCTGCTGCAGCCTGTGCCCCTCCAGCAGCCCCTGCAGGAACACACATGCACTGGGAGACAAGGGGACAGCCCCAGGGACAGCCTCAGGGGACAGACCCCAGGGATAAATCCCAGGGGACAGCTCCAGGGGACAGATCCCAGGGGACAGCTCCAGGGGACAGATCCCTGGGGATAAATCCCAGGGGACAGCTCCCAGGGACAGATCCCTGGGGACAGATCCCTGGGGACAGACCCCAGGGGACAGCTCCAGGGGACAGACCCCAGGGGACAGACCCCAGGGGACAACTCCCAGGGACACTGTCAGTGCCCAGCCCGCAGCACAGGGCAGGGCTGGCTCTGGATCCTGTTCCCAAGGCAGGACACTGTCCCTGGAAGCCATCCCTCCATCCTTCATCCTTCACCCTTCATCCCTCCATCCTTCATCCTGCATCCTTCACCCTCCCAGGCCTGTCCCATGGTCCCATTGGTCCCTGCTGCCTCTGCAGGCTCTGCTGCTGGCCCAGCCCCAGCCTGAGCCCAGGACACCTCAAGAGGGCTCACTTTGACAAAGTGCTCCCTTTCCACTCCAATAACCATGAGGGATTGGGGCTGCTTCCTTTCTATAATTTCTTTTTAATTCCTTCCTCTTCAACATTCATCTTTTGCAAGATCAAATGTAATTATTCTTCATGAAACAGCCCAGGTGTAATGCCAGGAGGAAGAAGGAAAGGGGAAGACATCACCTGCAAAGAGCAGGATGCTAGAGGGACACGGGCTTGCCTGGGCAGGGGAGCAGCTCATTTCTGCAGGAGGGGCAGCAGAAGATCTGCCCTCCCCAAGGGGAGCAAGGCAGCAGCTCCAAGTCCTCACCTTGGGTCCTGTCTCTGGAACTCAGTTTTGTTCAGAACTCAATAGAAATAAATCCAGACTGGTGTTTCAGCTGCTGGCTTAGGCTCAGGTATCCTGAGCACTTACATGCATTTCTTAGGTACAGATAAAATTATTTTATTGCCATTTCATCCACAGACTCCTCTACAGAAATCCCTATTTTTGGAGCTAATTAATCTCAACATTCTCAACAGAAACACAGCACAGCTGGATGGAAAAAAATCACTCTTGGAGGGAGGAAATTACAGTGCAAACTCTAAACAGAACCTGCCCTTTGTTTCACACAACTTCACACCCCTCTGCCAGCACTGGCTGAGGAGCAGGAACCACTTCAAAGGCAGCTCCTCTCATCAGCATTTTCTTCCTCTCTTCAAGGAAAGGCTCCACTTGCAAATTCCCTTCCTGACACATTCTCAGAGCTTCCTGAGCTGGCAGGAGCTGCTCTGATGGTGGCACAAGCCAGTCCAAGAAGGGATGGTGAGGGCAGCCTGAGCCTGGAGCAGCCCTGCCAGCCCCTGCCAGCCTCTGCCACCCCTGCCAGCCCCTGCCAGCCCCTGCCACCCCTGCCACCTCCTGCCAGCCCCTGCCAGCCCCTGCCACCTCCTGCCAGCCCCTGCCAGCCCCTGCCAGCCCCCTGCCAGCCCCTGCCAGCCCCCTGCCACCTCCTGCCAGCCTCTGCCAGCCCCTGCCAGCCCCTGCCAGCCCCTGTCACTCCCTGCCACCCCCTGCCAGCCTCTGCCAGCCCCTGCCAGCCCCTGCCACCCCCTGCCACTCCCTGCCAGCCCCTGCCAGCCTCTGCCACCCCTGCCACCTCCTGCCAGCCCCTGCCAGCCCCTGCCACCTCCTGCCAGCCCCTGCCACCCCCTGCCACCCCCTGCCAGCCCCTGCCACCCCTGCCACCCCCTGCCAGCCCCTGCCAGCCCCCCAGGCTGAGCCTGTCCCCTTCCCCGGGTTATGCAACGGCTCCTGAGCAAGCCAGCGCTGAATAAAGACATCAAAGCAATTTCCACACTTGGAAATGACTTGTCACAGGGATGTGGATCAGGAAAAAAAAGCCCCTGCAGCCAAAATCTCTTCCCCACAGTCAGTAAGAAGCTGCTTTATGCAGAACCCTCACCAGGGAGGGAAGATCCAAAGCAGTGCCCGAGGAAATCTCAGATCCCAACACCCCCCAGACTGCCCAGCTTCCCAAAGCCTTGCAGCTCAGCCAGAGACAGAGCCCCTCTAAAGGGCTGCAGGTCACTCCTGCCTCTCCCAGGAGCTCTGCAGATCACAGAATCCTGGAAAGATTTTGGGTTGGGGAGATGTTAAAGTGCATCTCATCCCACCCCTCCATGGCAGGGACCCTCCCACTGTCCCAGCTGCTCCAGCCCTGTCCAGCCTGGCCTGGGCACTGCCAGGGATCCAGGGGCAGCCACAGCTGCTCTGGGCACCCTGTGCCAGCCCTGCCACCCTCACAGGGACAATTCCTGCCCAATATCCCACCCAGCCCTGCCCTCTGGCACTGGGAGCCATTCCCTGTGTCCTGCCCCTCCATCCTTGTCCCCAGTCCCTCCTCAGCTCTCCTGGAGCCCCTTCAGGCCCTGGAAGGGGCTCTGAGCTCTCCCTGGAGACTTCTCTTGCCCAGGGGAGCACCCCCAGCTCTCCCAGCCTGGCTCCCAAACCTGGGAGCAGCTCTGTGGCCTCCTCTGGACTCTGTAGGAGCCACCACACTCCAGAGCACATCAGGGAAGGCTCAGTGTCCTTGCAGGATGCAGATGAATCCATTCTTCCTCCCCAGGGGCTCCCCTCTGCCCTGGGCCCATCCACCCCTGCAGGTGCCACCTGTGGCAGTCCCTGCTGAGCACCCTGCCAGCACCCCAGGGATCCTCCCCCTCCCAGCTGAACTCAGCACAGAAGTTTTCAGAGTCCTTTCCTCAGGGAAATGATCCTTGAAGCACAGCCCTGAGCAGGCTCTGCTGCACAGGAACCCACAAAAGCACCCAGCATTGTTCCAGCAGCTGCTATTTATAGCCAGGTGAGAGCAAGTGCAGCCTTTGTCTGCAGAGCTAAAAAGGTGCTCATTAGCATAATTAACATATTAACTCTGCTGGGAACCTCAGCAAAGCTCAGAGCAGGGGTTTCAGTGCTTGAGAAGTCAGTGCTCAGCCCAGCTCAGCTCCAGAGCCCTGGGCCTCCCCCAGGACTGCCCAGCTGTCCCCATGTCACCCCAGGATGGGCACAAAGCCACCCCTGCCACCATCACACCCAGTTCAGCTCATATGAAGGACCTGTCCTCCTGCTGGAACCAAAGTCCCTGGGGATGTGGATTTTCCATGATTCTGGAGTTTCTGAAGGTTCAAAACTGGGGATGGATCACTGGGCCCTGTGTTCTCCTGCCTGCAGTGACCCAAAAGTTACTCTAAACTCTGAGCTTAACTGGAATGGAGACACTTCTCATTCTGAGAGTCAGCCTTGTGTTTTCAGTCACACTACACTTCCAAAAGTGAGATTTTCTTTGGATTTGGATAAATCAGGTTTATCAATGCATAACACCATCAGAAAATAATTTGTTACAGGGGTATAACAAAAATGTCAAATATGGGTATTTAAAGCAGGGCTCAGAAATCACCCAAGATTTGTGTTGTCAGGTATGTCTAAGCACAAAAATATCTCTTTAAGTGCTCAATTTTTCCTAGCTGAGATTTAAAAACTTCCCTCAAAGCAGATGGAGTGGGTGGCACCTGTGCCCATGGTCTTTAAAGTCTTTCCAACCCAACCCATTCCATGAATCTGTGAGCTGAGTGCTAATGCCAAAGAAACTGGGATGCTTCTAAAAAACAGCCTCCAACTTACCAAAAAAACAAACCTAAACCCCAGACCAAAGCACAAACCTGGCACCACTTTCCCATGTAAAAGCCATTCCTGCTCCTTGTGAGGGAATCAGGCAAAAAAACCTCATTAGGGAATCAGGAGAAATACAAAGTGATGTCCACATGATGAGGACTGGTCCTGCATCTTGTCTTGGACCTGGAGGCCAAGGCAGTTCCTTTAAAGTAGTTTTTAATTCTTTCAGCCTTAATATAAATGTGTAAGAAGCAAAATTGTCTCTCTGAAGTACAATTATTGTGAGGAGCCAAGCCTGATCTCCATGTGAAATTCCTTGTTCTTCCAAGGCCTTGAAGATAAGATGAAAACTGTCCTGAATAATAATTAGGAAAACAGCAAAGTTGGGCTTTTGGGTCTGCATCAGGTTTTTTATCACCCAACACCACTGCCCTGGTGTCCCCCCAGCTCTGAAATCCTGCCTGGAAAGAACAAGAGAGTCCTGCAGTGAGATGAACTCATCAGCACAAATTCCCAAGCTGGAGCTTCACACCAGAAAAGCCCCTGAGCCTCTGCACAGCCCTGCTGATGTGTGAAGCACAGGAGTGAGGGAGCAGGACTGGAAACCAAGGAGGACAAAAGCACCAATTTTCCTTCCCCTCCACACTCACTCTTCCTGTACTTGCTTGTAATCTACTTTATTGCTTCACACTTCAGCAGAAATTAATCAGATTATTGGAAAATCTCTAGAAATAAAACAAAGTACAGCAACAGCTTTGTTTTGAGAGCTGAAAATGTTGTTCTTAAGTAAATACAAACCATAACTGTTCTTTATCCATGTTCCATGGACTCAGTTTTAACACACTTATCCTTGGAAATCAGCACCAACAACACTCCAGTGATTATTTCTTTCTTTTCCATATTTCCAGTGCAGTTTCACGGAATCATGTAAAATTTATATCCAGGGAAAAAGAAGCCCAATGCAAAGGGACTTAAAATAGAACAGCAAAAAACCAGATCCTATCAAATCAGCAGTAAAACCCACTTCAAGCTTGCTGCTAAACAGGCTGAGATGGTTCTTTTCCCAGGAAAGGGTGGGTATTTAACTGCAAAGAGGCAGGAAAAGCATCAGCAGGAGCTGGGGGTGCTGCCCCCACCTGTGCCACAAGGACAGCACAGCCAGGCTGCAGCCTGGCAGCAGTGGGACAAACCCCTTCCAGCAGCAGGGCTGTGAGCTGAGAGCAGTGATGCTGTGCCTGTCCCAGGGCTGCAGTGATGCTGTGCCTGTCCCAGAGCTGCAGCCTGGGCAGGGAGTGGGATAGAAACCCCCTCCAGCAGCAGCAGGGCTGTGAGCTGAGAGCAGTGATGCTGTGCCTGCCCCAGGGCTGCAGTGATGCTGTGCCTGAACAGGGCTGCAGCCTGGGCAGCAGTGGGACAGAAACCCCTTCCAGCAGCAGCAGGGCTGTGAGCTGAGAGCAGTGATGCTGTGCCTGTCCCAGGGCTGCAGCCTGGGCAGGAGTGGGATAGAAACCTCTTCCAGCAGCAGCCAGGCTGTGAGCTGAGAGCAGTGATGCTGTGCCTGCCCCAGGGCTGCAGCCTGGGCAGGAGTGGGACAGAAAGCCTCTCCAGCAGCAGCAAGGCTGCAGTGATGCTGTGCCTGTCCCAGGGCTGCAGCCTGGGCAGGGAGTGGAACAGAAAACCTCTCCAGCAGCAGCAAGGCTGCAGTGATGCTGTGCCTGAACAGGGCTGCAGCCTGGCAGCAGTGGGACAAACCCCTTCCAGCAGCAGCAGGGCTGTGAGCTGAGAGCAGTGATGCTGTGCCTGAACAGGGCTGCAGTGATGCTGTGCCTGCCCCAGGGCTGCAGCCTGGGCAGGGAGTGGGATAAACCCCCTCCAGCAGCAGCAGGGCTGTGAGCTGAGAGCAGTGATGCTGTGCCTGCCCCAGGGCTGCAGTGCTGTGTGGAGGCTCCAGGACAGTGGGGTCAGGACTCTGCTGGCCTGGGCTGGAACAGCTGCTGCAGCAGCAGGGACCTGCCAGGCACATCCCAGGGGACAGGGCTTGTGCTGCCCCACGGCAGGAGCTCAGCCAGCCCCTCCCTCCCTCCCTCCCCTCCCCTCAGGGCTGCTGGCTCCAGAGAATCCCCAGCTCCTCCCCTCTGATGGCTCCTCCTCTGCTGCCCTGGGACAGACCCTGCTGCAGGGCACAGGATGGGGGACAACGACTGGGGTCAGGGGGAAAAGCCCTCCAAGGTGGAGCTCAGCCCTCCCCAGCACTGCCAGGCCACCACGGACCGTGTCCCCAGGTGCCACCTCCTCAGGGCTGCTCAACGATCCTGTCTGCCCAGGGTGGGAGAGAAGAGGCTTCACAGGGGAAGAGCTGAAGGCAAAATCTGGCACTCCCCCAGGCTCCTCTCCTTCCCCATTTCCCAAAATGTCCCAGACACAGCTCCAGTCACATGCTGATGCTCCAGGACCTGCTGTCTCAGGCTGGGCTCCCTGGCCAGGATGAGGGAGACCTTGGAGAGGCACTGTGGCAAAGCTATCACCTCACAGTGACAAACCTGTCACCTCAGGACACAGTCAGACCTCAGCAGCACAGGAAAGGCAGCAGCAGGAAAATATTAAAGAATAAACTACAAGGGAGTTCCAAAGAAGGGGCTGGAGCATGAGCTGGGAAGGGAACAGAGCTGGGAAGGGAACAGAGCTGGGAAGGGAGAAGCTGTGCAGCTGAGGGGCTGGGAGGGGCTGGAGCCCCAGGAGAGGCTGAGGGGCTGGGAAGGGGCTGGAGCCCCAGGAGGGGCTGAGGGGCTGGAAAGGGGCTCAGCTGGAGAAAAGGAGGCTCAGGAGGGACCTTGTGGCTCTGCACAGCTCCCTGCCAGGAGGGGACAGCCGGGGGGGTCGGGCTCTGCTCCAGGAACAGGGACAGGAGGAGAGGGAACGGCCTCAGGCTGGCCAGGGGAGGCTCAGGGGGGATTTTGGGGAAATTTCTTTACTGAATGGGTGGTCAAGCTGCCAGGGAAGCAGTGGAGTCCCCATCCCTGGAGGGGTTCAAACCCAGAGTGGATGTGGGACAGGGTCAGTGGCTGCACTCCCTGCCCTGGAGGCTTTTCCAGCCTCAGTGACTGTGTGGCAAGGAGAAGCTGGCCTCCAACAACACATCAGTGTCCCAACACACAGATGGGATGCCAAGGAAGAGCCTGAGAGTGGCATTTGCACAGGCTAGAAAGGAAATGGGGCAGAAAAGCAGCTCCAAAAGAGCAGCTCAAAGGCACTTCAGGCAAAGGCTGTGGCTGAGGCAGGAACTGAACATTGCCAGAGTCCCTCTGGATGCAGGGCAGGAGCCCAGCCTGTCCCACAACACTGCCAGCTGCTCAGGAGTTTTAACCATCCCCATTACTTATACACCCAGCCAAAGACTTGGATGCCTCCTCACAGAACTCTGTAGTTGGAAATCTCAGCCAGGAAAACAACTTCCCACTGAGATTTCCCAGGGACCTGAACAATATTCCTCAAAATCACAGTGTTTTGCTCAGCAGTAGGGGATACAGGAAAGGAGAATTAACTGTATTCCAAATAACCCAGGGAGTAACTGCAGGATCAGCCTGGAGGAGAGAAAGTTTTGGGGTGACCCATTTGTGGCCTCCCATGAGCTGAAGGATTCCACAGGAAGGATGGAGAGGGACTTTGGACAAGAGGCTGGAGTGCCAGGACAGGGGGAACAGCAGGGTGAGATGGGGTACTGGGCAGGAATTGCTCCTGTGAGGGTGGCACAGACAGCCTGGGAAGGGGTGACTGTATTTATGGCAATGGTGACACTGGTTATCCTGGGAAATAACAAACCAGCAATGCAACTTCCAGCAATGAAAGCAGAGATTAAGCTGCCATAAAAACATAATTACCTCGTTAAAAAACACTCTTGCAGGCTGTGAAGCAAATGATTTATATTTTTCTTCTGGGTTTTGTCCAAATAATCTAAAAATAGATCTGAAAGCCCCACCAGGATTGCTGAAAATCCTGCCTAGTTCACAAGAAGCAGTGTAAACAAGGAGTCTGACATAAATTCCTCTTATTGATTAAGCAATCCTTGAAAACCCAGTGCTCTTGCAAAGCCTTAATTCAAGAGCTGGGCTCTAAAAGAACAACAATTATTAGCTTTAAACATTTTAAGTGCCCATTCTGGTAAACAGCTGAGGGCTGAGATAGGGGCTGAGAGAACTCCTGCAGATGTTGGAGCAGAGCAGGGGAATGATAAAAATCCCAACTCAAGTCCTGAGTGTCTGTGGATTCCCAGTGCAAGGTGTGCTCCACCTGAGGAGCCTCCCCAGGGGATACCTGCAATTCCAACACCTCAAATTCCAGCATTCCTTTAGAGACCCAGTGTCCATGAAATCCTTCAGATCCTGCTGCTTGCACAGCAAGCTGCACTCAAAGCCCAGAGGGAGATCAGAGTCCCCAGGATTGCTAAGCAAATTCCAACCCTGAGCTAGAAAGACATAAAAGCAATGATGCAAACACACACACACTTGTACAGCTCTGTAAACAGTTGTTTTCTCTCATTTGTAATTATTATGGATCATCAACTCTCCAGCTGCAGGGCTCATCACCCCCAAACTCCAGACCTGCTGGGTTCAGCACTAAGCTGGGATCAGCACTAAGCACTCAGAGATTGTTTGTACTGCATTTGGTTCTTGCACCAAACAGGATTTGTCCCCTTGTCCTGTCACCCTCTGCCTGTGTCAAAGTCCCTCTCCCTCCTCTTCAAGGCCCCTCTGGGCACTGGAAGGGGCTCTAAGGTCTCCCCAGAGGCTTCTCCAGAACATCCCCAGCTCTCCCAGCCTGGCTCCAGCCCTTGGAGCATCTCCCTGGCCTCCCCTGGACCTGCCCCAACAGGTTCACATCTTCCCTGCTGAACTCTATGAATTGCCACGCTAGAATCAGAATTATATGAATTTCTGAGAGCTCAGTGAAAGATGCCCCAGCAGCTTTGCAGCTTCAGAGGCGACTCTGAATTCCTGTGCTGCAGTTCCTGAATTTTCCCATTGCCAAATCCAACAACAGCTTCATCCAAGGAGAACACACAGGAAAAATCCCCTTCCTTGCTTGCAGTGCTTCTGTCTCAGTCATGCACTCCCCATCCCAGATGAGCAAACACATCACTCCTACAGATGCTTTGTCAACTTGTCTTTCCTGAAATGTCAAATGCAAGGATCCAAAGGAATGGATCCAATGAACCCAATAAATGCTTCTCAGCTGACTCCTTGTGTGAGAGCTGTTGGTAATGGGTCAGTGAGAGAGAAATCCAGAGTTAATGCATTTAGCAACTGGAGTATGGTGCCCTGCCCTGCCCAGGCCCAATCTGTGCCCTTCAGCCCTATCAGCTCAGCTTTATAGGCTGAAATGAAACCTTGGTTGAAAGCACAAGTGCAGCCCCAAGCTTCCCTTGTTGCCACAAATAGAATTTTAGGGTTGTTCTTTCCTTCTGGAGAGTTCCCATAAAAACACTCAGGAGGCCTGTCCATGAAAACTGCTCAAGTTCACAGCCACAGAAGGAAAATGTGACCAAATGTCCCCAAGGCCACAGAGGCTGCTGGGGAAGCTGGGAGCTCCAGAGCCAAGCCCAGGGAAGGGAACAGCCCTTGGCTGGTGGCTGGGCAATAAACAACCTGGAAGGGGAACAAACTTGGCTTGAACCAAGCTCCCTAAAACCCAACCAAGGCTGGCAGCTCCTAGCAGAGCTCAAGGCAAAGGAGAGATGCTCTTTAACAGAGAGTAAGAACTGCAAATGCTCCCCTGGTGCTCAGCAGCAGGAAAGCTGGGCAAGCTGCAGAACGTGCCTGAGAGGGAAGGGGTGAGTGCAGCTGAGGGGAGAGCAGGAGGGCCCTGCTGGTGCCACTGCCCAGGCCTGGGGCACTGGGCACCTCTGCAGCCACAGCCAGGAGCAAACAGCACCGGGCCGGGCAGCAAGAGAGGAGGGCCTTCACCTGGGACTGAGAGCACAGATTCCAGCCCCAGCTGTGCCTCCAGCTGCTGGCTGGCCACAGCCCTCCCTGCCCCAGCCCTCCTCTGCCTCCCCAGCACAGCCAGGACAGCAGCTGGAATAACACAGCCCTCTGGAGCTGCTAGGAACACTCCCCCTTCCTTGCCTGCAAGCAAGCCAGGAGGGACTCACACAGCCAGAGAAATGAGATTTCACTCCCTCAGCAGCCCAGCATCGTGCTGAAGCTTGGTTTGGATTGCTGTGAGGACACTGAAAGGACAGGATGGATTTCAGAGGCAATAACTCTGTATTAACATCATACCTGTGTCACTCCTCAGGCTGCACTGCCAAAGGCTTTCACCACAAGTCTCATTAGCAACCCCATTAAAACAAGAACACAGCTGGTGAGAGCATTTACTGTGCAGAAAAGTCAAATTCTTCTAAATTTATAGTGGCAAAATTGATTACTGATTCTAACATCTGTTGCAGATTTTACATTTAAATTCTCCTTAAAAAGTCCCTCAGCTCAGAAACATCAGACATGGCTCCCCTCCCCCAGGAGCCACATAAATCATCTCCCTGCAAATCAAATGTGTCTTTTCATAAAAAACAATTGTTCCTGTCATTTATTACATAATAATCAGCATTAAAACCTGCTGAGGATGCAACTCAATCTATTTATGCTGTTTGTAATCACACAAGCACAAGGGTAACTTGGAAGACAGAATAATGTTGGGAAAAACAGAAAGAGTCAAGTAAATAGAAGCAGATGCAAGGCTGGGAATGTTTAAATATCAAACTGGTCTCCTCATCACCCAGGGATGTAACAGGAGCTACCTGTGAGTAGTGTGAGAATGCAGACCTGGAGACAGTAATGGCAGATGTTTTTACACTTGTGCCTTCCCTGGATAAACCATTCCCAGCTCCTGCCAGCAAGGAACATGCAGGCACCCAACCCAGGCACTGCCAGTGTCAGATATCCTAGCACAGGCAGAGGGAACCATTTCCCTTCCTGGTCTTTTTTCAATAAAGGAAAAAACCAGGTGATTGTTGCACCCCTCCCAGTGAGCTCTGACCCTGGTTCTCCAGGAAATCCCAAGCCCCTGAAGCACAAAAAGAGTGAGGGCAAGGTTAGATCCCAGACCTGCAGCAGTGTCACTGTGATGTCCAAAGGCTCAGTCTGAGCTCCTGGCAGTGCCACTGAGCTGCCTCCTCTGCTTGGAAGGACAGGAAGGACAAGGTTCTGCTCCATCATCAGTTCCTGCAGTGCCACACCATCCCATTAACCTGCAGGGCTCCTTCCTGCTCTGTGCAGGGCTCCAGCCTGTTTGGGAGAGCACTGGCACCTGGCCCCTGCAGGTCCCAGCTCTGCCAGCCCAGCTCTGGCAGCACAGCAAGTCCTGCCAGGCCAAGCCATGCACAGGGCAGGACTCACCACGAGGAGCTCAAGCAGGGACAGACACAGGAGGTGCCAGCACACCATGCTCTGCTTGTCAGGGACCTTCAGCCCAGAGCTCAGCAGCCCATGGACACCATGGAGCAGCAGCCATTTGTTCAAGAGCTGTTTTGCTCACCCCAGGTCAGGAGGAGCACTCCCAGCAGGTCAGGGGGGATCCCAGCCCTGGGGGCAGCTCTGCAGTGCTGGGCCAGCTCTGGACCCTCAGCACAGCAGCACAGGCAGCTCCTGGAGCAGGGCCAGCACGGGCTGGGAGGATGAGGAGGGCCTGGAGCATCTCGGTGCCCAGGCAGGGCTGAGGGAGCTGGGGCTGCTCGGGCTGGAGAGGAGCCCCAGCTGAGAGGGAGCCTCAGCCCTGGGTGTCCCTGTGTGCAGGGAGGGGCAGAGCAGGGCCCAGGCTCTGCTCCAGGGCCCAGCAGTGGCACCAGAGCCACGGGCAGGGACTGAGCCCAGCAGCTGCCCCTGCTCAGGAGGCACAACCTGTGCCCTGGGCAGTGCCCAGCCCTGAGCAGGCTGCCCAGGGAGGGGCTGCAGTGTCCCTCAGCGGGGATATTGCAGAGCCACATGGACACAGCGTGTGCCTGTGCTCTGGGATGGCCCTGCTGAGCAGGGAGGTGCCACAGGGACCCTCTGTGCTCCCTCAGCCTGGCCCAGCCTGGGGCTCCATGAAGGCCAAAAGCCCCTCAGAGCTGCTGCCAAGGGATGTGAACCACACATAGGACACGTGCTGCTCTGTCCATCACCATCTTCCATGCAGCTCTTTTCCCAGTTTGGGTAGAAAAACAAGCATTTTGTCACACTGGGTCACTGCATCCCCATTCCACTTCTCAGTATGGGCCCCATGGGACTCTCTCTGGTCCCAGCCAATGTCCCTATTGCTTGCAAAAGCACTCAGTGATTTATGGACAACAACCAGGATGAATTCCCAAAGTTCCTCAGCCTGCAGAACCTGGTCCAGTCACCTTGAGGGAAACAGAGCCCAAACCAAACACCAGAGGATCCTGAATCGGACTGGGGAGGATAAGACATCACAGACCATGGGTTGTGTTCTTTCTCAGCACATCTGCTTAAAGGTATTTTGGAAAAAAAGCATCAGCTTGATGCTAAAACCTCCAGGGTTTAGAAAATCTCCCCCTTCCCTCCTGAGCTGGGCCCTCATCACAGGTTTGCACCCATTCCTCATTGGAGATGGATCAGGAAGCAGCAATGGATAGAAGAATCTTCCAGCAGCCACTTCTCATCCTGATGATGAAATAAGGATTCACATCCTCAGTGCTCCAGGCACCTGTCTATCAAGCCAAGTCACCTCTCACCATCATTCTCACAAACTCAAGGCTGTCAGAGGGTGAGGCTCCAAAACTCAAATGTGGTATTTGGGAAGGGCACAGTCCAAATTGCACATGCTCATGTCTTTCCTTTCCCTCTCCACTTTATTTCAGGGGTAGAGGACTCAGGACAAGAAACAAAGGAGCCTTTGGGAGTCCACTTGCTGTTTAAACTCCTCTCTCAAAAAGTGCTTCTCAACACAGAAAATTTAACATGAAGATCATTTTAATGAGAGCAGCTCTGGAAAGGATTAAACTTGCTCCAAGTTGCAGTGGACAAAGGGGGGGTTCATGTTGTTTGCTGCAGAGAGAAATAGCACAAAAGTTTTTTTATCTTGTATTCCTGGGCTTCCTTTGAAAATGGATGTAGCAACTAATCCCAGAAATGTTGGATGAGGCTGTCAGATCATACAGGGGAAAATTTGTTATTAAATTCAGTCTTTTACTGAGGCTAAAGAACTTTGTCTCGAAGGTCAGTTGTAAGCATGAAATCCATTTCCAGCATAACTGGGCCAAGGCCAGGCTGGATGGGGCCTGGAGCAGCCTGGGATGGTGGAAGGGGTCCCTGTGGGTTGGAATGAGCTGAGTTCAAGCTCCCTTCCAACCCAAACCATTCCAGGATCCTGAGGTTCTATAACCACCTCCCTGGGGCAAGAGGTTTGAAGCCCATCTTTGCCCAGACCCTGTCATATTTAACAAACCTGGGCTTTGGCTGGAGGAAAGAGAACAGCCAAGACAAACATCCTCTCTCCTTTCTCACTTAAAACCATGTCCTTCCCTCTTCCTCTCTCACTTCTCAGCCTGGATCACCAAGGCAGAGGGTTGCTTTGCAGCCACCATCCACCCCTGCAGCCCAGGCAGGCAGCAGGGAGAGGGGAGGAGCAGCACAGCAGGTACAGCTCGTGTCCCCAGGGGCTCCCTTTGCCCACGGGTGTTTTCCATGTGCCCAGCCCAAAGCTGCCCCTGGCTGCTCAGCAGTGACTCAGAGCAGCTCAGTGCCAGCTCCTCTCAGCCTCAGCACTGAATCAGCCCAGAAGGGTGTCAGGCACTGGGAAAAACTGGGACTTGCATTTGTTTCCAGCTAAATTAGCATCATTTCCCAACACAATGCAGCAACCTGGAAAAGGGTCTGTATTTCCCAGGAATTCACAGGTGCTTTAGCTGCCAGCATCTCCCCTCCTTCACAGTCCCACAGAACAAGCCCTGCAAGCTCAGGGCAGGGCAGCTGGGAGGGGAACAGAGAGGTGCTGCTGCCCAGGAGCACTCAGAGGTGTTGGGTACCAGAATCCTGTGTTTGATCAGGACAGGGACTGTCCCCTGTGCTGGCACTGCTGGGACACCACCAATCCAGAGTGGGTTTTGTGCCCCCAGGACAAGACAGACCCCGAGGGGCTGGAGCATGTCCAGGGCAGGGAATGGAGCTGGGAAGGGGCTGGAGCCCCAGGAGGGGCTGAGGGGCTGGAAAGGGGCTCAGCTGGAGAAAAGGAGGCTCAGGAGGGACCTTGTGGCTCTGCACAGCTCCCTGCCAGGAGGGGACAGCCGGGGGGTCGGGCTCTGCTCCCAGGGACCAGGGACAAATAGAAATGGCCTCAAGCTGTGCCAGGGGAGAGTTTAGGCTTGATATTAAGGGAAATTTCCCCATGGGAAGGGTGCTCAGGCCTTGGCAGGGGCTGCCCAGAGAGGTTTGGGGTTCCCATCCCTGGAGGTGTCTGAGGAAGGGCTGGACATGGCACTGAGTGCTCTGGGCTGGAGACAAGGTGGGGATCAGGCACAGCCTGGGCTCCATGGGCTGGGAAGGCTTTTCCAACCTCAGCAACTCTGGGATTAAGAGAAAACCAACAATCAGCAGCTTCCCCAAGAGCTCCTGCTGTCCCCATGTGTGATGCTGCCTCGTGCAGCTGAGCAGGGCTGGCAGAGAAGGGCTTCACCAACTGGAACAACCATTAATTGGCTCTTGTGTTATCAGTGTTTCAAGGACCCTTCAAAGTGCAGTTGCTTGGAGGAGAAAATGCACCTGCTAGTGGAGCTGCTTTCTCCTCTCCTCTTCACCTTGACCAGGGTATTTTTAGCTGTATGGACAGACTTGCCAATACTTTCACCTTCAATTGTTTGCAAGGAAACTTCTGACAACTCCCAGTAATGAACACTCAGGGTCAAGAGAGGCAGCAGGAAAGAAATGATGGGCAAGAGCAACTTCCCAAAAGGCTTTTGCAGCATTTTGTGCCTTCAGTATTTTAGCTCCCCTTCTTCCCACAGATTTCCCTGCTCACAGAGAATTCAGTTTGCACTTGACTTCAATACCCTCAGAGTGTGGACTGAGGTTTTGCACAAGAGAGCTGTATTTCCACACACAAAGCACCTGACCACGCTGCCCACATGCCTCTGCAGCAGACAGTGCCACTCAGCTCCTCTGAGTCTCACAGATCCTCTAATCTAAGTTCATTTGGCAGAGAATGGTCCTACACTGTCATCTGAGAAGGCAGGAAAACTCATTATTCCAACAAAACCTCATTATTCAAAGGCAACAGTCTCTGCTGGCTGTTCATCCCAGCAGGTAACGTGTCAACGTCTGGCAGATCAGCAAACACAGCCCTGGCTCCCATCAGAGCCCAGGAGCAGGACCAAGAGAGGCAGACATGCTTGTGAGGCACTGTTCCCATCCATTCATGTGCTGCTGGGCTCAGCAGGGCTTCCCTAATTACTCCAGAACTCAGCTGTCACTCAGAGCCTGAGCTGCCACCACCCCAGGGCTCCCAGGCCACTGCCAGCTGAGCCCAACCCACAGGGCAAAGGCTGCTATGCTCACATCCCCTGGGGGAGCCTTCCTAAAAAAGCAGATTTCTCTGGAGCAGGAGGGTGTCAGAGCTACCAAACTCCAGCACACACATTTCAATGTCCTTTATGTGCTGCCATTTCAAGAGAGCCTCTGGGAACCAGAGCAAAGGAACACAGGGGATTTACAGCTCTTCCTTGAATTCCCAGCTTTCCTTCAGCAGCCTGTTTTTAGTGTAACCCCTTTGTTAGGGAATCTGTTATTTGATAATCTCTTCATCCCTCACAGCACCTTCTATTCACAGCATTTACTGCCCCATTTGACACACACATTCTGCTCTGGAAAACTACTCAAACCTACTGCACTTCACACACCTGAGTGTACCAGCCATGGAAATATACTCCCAACACACCCAGAACCCACTCCATGGTCCATCACAAAGCCTCTCAAGTCTTCTACTTCTGCAGAAAGTAGAAGCAGGTATGGTGAGAAGGGAGAAAAAAGGTGAGGTGAGTCAGCAAAGTGTAGAAGGAAGGAAAAAGCCATTTAAAAGTCCATTCTTAAGTGGGTACCTTTTCAGCCAAGGCCTTTAAGCTGTCTAGAAACCTCTGCCAGAAGTCCTTGAAGAGGGGTCTGTCAATCCTCCTCAGGCTCTCCTTGGTGCTGGCATCCACACTGACATAGAGCTGGGTCACAGGCTCCAGTTTCCTGCAAAGGGAAAAAGGGAACTGCTGCCTGAGTTTGTGTTCTACAAATGCAGGAACAGGAACTGGGCAGTATTTCCAGGGAAAGTTCATCTTTGCCAAGTGACTATCAGCAGCAGCAAGGTGTTACAACCCCAACAAACACCTCCAAGGCTGAGAACTCACACACAGCCCCTGGCTGACAATTGCATTGTCATTTCCTCCCTGCACCAGAACAGATTTCACTCCAGTGGAGCTGTAACAAAAGCTCCCCAAAGAAAGGGGCTCAGGTGAGGCACAGAGAGGTTCTGCAATCCACAAAGCTCTGCCCTTTCTCCACCATTTATTTGGCCCATGGGAAAACAATCCCATTCATCAGAAATGGACAGCAGGAGGAATTTCCCCTGGAAAGGGTGGTCAGGCCTGGCAGGGGCTGCCCAGGGAGGTCTGGAGGTGTCTGAGGAAGGGCTGGACATGGCACTCAGTGCTCTGGGCTGGGGACAAGCTGGGGATCAGGCTGGGACTCAATGATTCTGGAGGGATCTTCCAACCTCAGGGATTCTGTGACTCTAAATCCAGCCAGTTCCTACTGCTGGACATGCTGAACTCCCCTGACCTGCAGCAGGATTGTCAATAACATTTTTGAAGGGATCTCAAAGCTGTTCAGAAAATAAACCCACACACAAACACCACCCTGTTCTCCTTCCACTGCCAAGGCTCTCATTCCACAGAACCCCTGGAGCAGAGCCCTTGTGGTCACAAGTGCTGCTCCCAGCTGGGAACTCCTGAAGGGACCAGACCTCCTGTGCTGTGGGGAGAGCCTGGTGGAGCCTGAGCCCTTCCCTAAATGCCACGGGAATAAAGAAGAAGCAGCAACACCCCAGTCCATCAGCAAAAGGACCAAAGGGATTAAGAACAACCTAGAGAGGAGCTCCTTCAGAACCCCAGGATCACTGAGGTTGGAAAAGCCCTTCAGTGTCACCAAACCCAGCCTGTGCCTGATCCCCACCTTGTCACCAGCCCAGGGCACTGAGTGCCATGCCCAGGCCTTTCCTGGGGTGGGGACACACCCCCAGGATGGAGACAAACCCTCTCCACTGACAGAAGTGACAAAGGCAGTGAGTGTAACCCATCCCTCATGGCATCTCCACCCGGGGCTGCAGCATCACCAGCACACCCCAGTGTACCACAGAGCTCTCAGCATCAGGGGGCAGCACCTTGGGAGTGTTTTGTGTGAAGTCAGCAATGAGCAGGCACCAGTCCCAGCTTCATTTGGCTCTCCAGAGAAGATGGGAAGGAATAGGAAGCTACTGTTCAGCTGCCAAACAGTGCCACCTAAAAATACACTGTCACCCAAAGGTGACAGAGGAACAAGAACTGGCCAGAGTGAGACTGACCAGAAAAATCCAATTAATGTGGAGACTCAAGTGTCAGAACACATTCTCTGTGTGTGTGTTTGGACAGCAAACTGAAACAACCCAGAACAAACTGAACATTTCAGGTTAAAATCTCAGTTTTGTAAACAAGTTTGTATGAACTGGCAACCCAAAGCCACAGATTTCAAAATGACCAAATGTTCTGGGCCTAAGTGAAGTGCTCAGTTTCCAGGAATACTGAGCCAAACCCTTTCTTTACTCAGTGCTGTCTTTGCTTAATTAAAAGGGGCCCTAGTGAAGATGGAGCAGGTGCTTTTCAAAGGAGGGGCTGAGAAAAATCCTCTCTTCTCAAACTTAGGGACAGGCAGGAGCCAGACTCACTGTCAGCACGGGGGAAATGAAGGAATCAGAGCTGATCCCAGGAGGGATTTCAGCCCCAAACAGGAATGGTGCACAGGGCTCTGCATGGCTGGGATGAGCTGGGCACAATCTGCCAAGGGGAAATATGAGAGAGGGCAGCCATGGGTTCAGAGAGAACAAGGACACAGACTGGGCTCCTGGCATGCAGCTCCAGTGCAGAATTACAGCAAATCCATTGTGTGGTACCAGGATGGATTTGGGTGTGAATTTCCCAGCTAGCTCAAACACCTGAGGTGAAACCCAGGACACCAAATCCATGGCATTTACACATGGATGTGGGCAGAAATCCTGAGCTGAAATCAGCTGAGCTGTGCCACTCAAATAAATTGACTTCAGGCTCCAGCCCTGAGGTGGCTTCACCAGGCATGCAGGACTGAGCCCACAAGGACCAGGAACAGCAACATCAACAATGAGCATTTGCTGGTGAGCACTAATAATCATCTCTCGTTACTGGTGCTGTGATCAATCATAAAGGCAAACCCACACAGGAGCTGTTCAAGCCATGGATCAGAGACAGGAGCCAGGCAGGGTTCAACAGGAGCTCAGCTTAGGGGGCAGAACCTCCCTCAGTTTATTGTGAGCCTGGGGCAGGGGAAGCTGCAGCCCAACGAGAGGAGGAGGAGGAGCAGAGGAAGGCACAGGGGGCACCTGCTGGAGCCCCTGTCCTGGATCCAGGAACACCCCAGGCCACACTGCCCTCTCCCAGGAGGGGCTGGGAGGGACCTTAAAGCTCATGCTGCCCTGGCAGGGACCCCTCCCACTGTCCCAGCTGCTCCAGCCCTGCCCAGCCTGGCCTGGGACACTCCAGGGATCCAGGGGCAGCCACAGCTGCTCTGGGCACCCAGTGCCACCTGCCATGGCAGGACCCTCCACTGTCCCAGCTGCTCCAGCCCTGCCCAGCCTGGCCTGGGACACTCCAGGGATCCAGGGGCAGCCACAGCTGCTCTGGGCACCTGTGCCAGCCCTGCCCACCCTCACAGGGACAATTCCTGCCCCAGCCATTCCTGCCCTCTGGCAGTGGGAGCCACTCCCTGTGTCCTGCCCCTCCATCCTTGTCCCCAGTCCCTCTCAGCTCTCTTGCACCAGAGGTCACCCTGCTATTGCAGGATGAACTTTTTGACTACAGCTCCTCTGCTGACAGCACAGAAGTGAGTTGGGTGCCTACTTCAGTTCCCATATTAAGCAAATCATCTGCTTTGATGAGCCACGACCAGTTGCAATTTTTAAGACAGCAAGACAAGCATTTTATTTCCTTCTTTTTTGTTTCTTTTTAAAAGGATTCAGCAGATCCAAAAAGTGCAGCTTCCAAATAGAGTGTGTGCTCTTTTTTCAAACTGCTATATTTAGTAAAGAGCAATTTCTATCTACCAGGCACATAATACATGACTTAAAGTAACTTGATTACACAATTATTCAATCATTTGGAATGCCCTTGTAGTGTGTAATTACTCACTCCCAAACTGCCTGTCGCCCCCCTCAGTGCCAGATTCAGACCACAAGGAGTGCAAATGAAGGTGCCCCAGGAGCAGGGACACAGAGAAGGAGCTGGAATGAGCTGGGTGACACACCAAGGCCACCCTGCCCACAGCTCCCACACTGCAGGGCTGGATGTGCTGAAGTTCTGGGATTCTGAGGAGCCCCCAGCCTCCCTGGAGCTGCATCTCCCACGTGCTGCACGTCCCCTCTGCACTTTGGGAACAGCAGTGTGGATGCCCCACAGCAGCAGCAAAAGGGATTCTCTTGAAAGAGCTCATTCAGGTGTTTGGCAGATTTCTCTCAAGTCCCCCTGAGGGAGGTTAAGTGCATCCCACTTTGCTGATGAACATGTGCTTGTCACCCTTCCTTCTCCTGCTGGGGATGCTGGGCTGGACAGAGCTCTGGGCTGAGCCTTTACAGCTGCTCCCCTGGGCTCAGAACAAAGGTCAGCCCCAAAGGCAATCTGAGCTCAGTGCCCTGCTCTGGCTGGCAGGAGGACAGAGCTATCCCTGCCCCAGCTACAAACCACAGCTCACTCACTGCTCCCCTCCTGCCACCTTCACAGGTGCCACATTCCATCCTCTCCACTTCCACCAGCAATCACAGTTTGTTAAGGAGGTACAGCAAAGAAAATCAGACTGTGGGAGGGGAGGATGAGAAGGAGCATGGGGAGACTGAGGTTAAAATCACATGCTGAGGGGGATTTGTCACTGTGAGCTCATGCAGAGCTGACTCTGAGGGGCCACTGAATGGGATCAGGACACAGCTGAGCACACTAATGCTTCAGGAGGAAGCTGAGGAGGGATTTCCTGCAGCCCTTACCTGATCTCCTCAGGGAACTGGGCGTTGGTGACCAGGAAGGTGGAGATGCCCTGCTGGTGCAGCAGCCTGAGCAGGTGGTTGATGTGTGGGTACATGATGGGCTCCCCCACCAGGGACAGGGCACAGTGCTTCACTGCCAGGGCCTCCTCCAGCCGAGCTGCCTTCACTCCTGCCACACCTGCAGAGGGCACAACAGCCTTAAATCAGCACTGGATGGGGCCCTGAGCAACCTGCTCTGGAGGAGCCCTACCTGTGGCAGGGCTTGGACCAAGGTGATTTTTAAGGTCCCATCCAACCCAACCCCTTTTGTGGTTCTGTAGCAAATCCCCCTCTCAAATATCTGTATCCAAAACACACCCTGGCACCAGGAGGGCTGAGAAGAGCAGACAGCACAGCAGGCCACAGCCAGGGCCCAGGTCAGCAGCAGCACCCAGAGCTGGGGCTGGGTGTGCCCGGGGCACTGCTGAGAGCAATGTGCTGGCAACACCTGAGCCAAGATTAAACATCTGAGACCTCGAGGATGCTGCTGTATGCTGAGACACAAGCACACAGGGCAACTCAAAGCCAGCAGGTGTGTAAGAAGGCAGCCCAGGTGATGGCTGTGCTGCTGCTGGTCCCCAGGGGCTCCCAGAGGAGCTGAGCACAGCTCCCCAAACACAGCAAGGGACTGAACCCAGGCTGCAAACACAGAACGTGCAGCTCCACAGAGGATGTGATCAAAAGAAAACCCAGCACATGGCATGGTCCTGAACAGCCAGAGATCTTTCAGAAGGAAAACTCAAGGAGCTCAAAAGCAGTGCCCATGTGAAAACAGCACCTGAGTGCCACTGCTGATGGCCACGGGAGGGGGAGCTGGATCTCCTCCAGCCCACCCACACCTGACCAGGTGCTCAGGACCCCAGATGAAATCAGCTGCCTCCAAACAAGCTTTTGTTCCAAATCTGTCACTGCACATTTCCCTGACGTGCCTTGATGTACTCGAATACAACCTGAAGATTCAGGCTGGGGGCTGCTCTGTTTCAAAGATAAAAATCAAAGCCTGGAGTGTGAATCCAGGTCCTCAGCTCCCCTCTTGCTGCCTTGATGCTGCAGCACAGAAAATTACAGCTGTGTGCAAAGCCCAGATAAAACAGGTGTTTGTGCTTACTGCTCCAGCCTCACGTAGCAAAGCTGGTTTGGAATCAGAGCAGGGCTCAAAGCATTTCCAAGCAGCCAGGCTCAGTCCTGAGGAAGTGACAGGACTAATGGTTATTCCACAGAAACCTGACAGCACTAAATGAGAGCTTTATTGGAGAAGAAAGCAGCGTCTTCAGCACACACTGAGATTAAAGGACTCAGTTTCATATTCCTAAAGTCAGTTTTGGAATTAATTAATTTCTCTCTCTCAGCATTTTGCATCTGGACTCTCATAATTACCCTGCCATCTTTATAAGCAGAAGAACAAAATCCCAACATCCCCTAAAGTTTGAGTGGAACTTTCCCAAAACAGTTTACACCAAACCTGGCACAGCCACCCAGAGGAGGGAGTGAGGATGCACACAACCATCCAAGCACACAAATCAGCAGCAGGCAGGGATAAACTGCCCAGGACTGGTGTATTCCAGGAGGGCAGGGACTCTGCTGGATCCCTGTGGCTCTGCTCCTGCCATCAGCTCCCAGCAGAGCACAGCTCCCTGGAAAAGCTGATTCCAGCTGCTCCACTGACTTGGGAAAGGACAGCACCCCCTGGCACAGCACCCAGGGGAGGCTGGGGCTGACTCTGGCACCCCTTGCAAGGACCTGAGCAGTAGCACAAGGCCTGGGGTGCAGGGGGTGAGGGACCTGCTCTATCCATGCTGATCTGTGGGGTACTCTGAGGATTTCCTAGGACAGGTCATGCATTTCCCTTTGGTCCTTCCCCTGCATTATCAGATTCCCACTCTCCCACTCCTGAGTTATGTTTCCATGCTGTGTGTGCCCTTTGCAAGGGCACAGAGATTTACAAGTCACTCCCCAGGAAAATGTATCCATCAAATAAACTTGCCAGCCTCACTCCCTATCAGTTAGGTGTCTCTCATCATTTACTCCAAGAGAGAATTATGGGGCTTTAATGGCTGTGCTCTCCAAACCCAGTACAAACTGTGGCAACACTAAAGCAGAAGGTGATTTATCATCACCCACAAGCTCCCAGAGCATAGAAGGCTATCCTGTAGGGTATCTTAAAGGAAAAAGGGACAGAAGCATTCTGTTCCTTCAAAAGAAATCCCATTTTTACTGCAATGAGTTGAATGAATAAAGCACCAGATGAGCTCACCAGTTTCTCTGGCCCATGGAATGGGTGTGTGGATGTATCTGCCTGCAAAGCTGTGGGGCTGGGACTGCAAAGAGCAGCACCAATTTATTCAAATGGCTCAGGGAAGTACCTGAGCAGCACCCCCAGACACTCCAGCCCTGAGGATTCCCTAGCCAAGACACTTCCCACATTGATTCTCTAGAAGCCCAAACAGGCTGTTGTACTGTCAAGAGCCAGTGCCCAACACCTCAGCCCTGCTGGGACACCTCTGGAGTCCCTGTGGGTGCCCAGCCAGTGCTGCAGGATCAGACACATGAGGGCAATGCAGATGGAACCCAACCATTCCCCCAGCAAGGTCACCATTAACCCACACCCCCAGGTTCTACACAGTTTGTAAACCCCTCAGGGATGGGGACTGCAAACCTCCCTGGGCAGCTGTGCCAGGGCTGGACAGCCCTTTCCTGGAAGGAATTTCCCCAAAATCCCCCCTGAGCCTCCCCTGGCCAGCCTGAGGCCGTTCCCTCTCCTCCTGTCCCTGTTCCCTGGAGCAGAGCCCGACCCCCCGGCTGTCCCCTCCTGGCAGGGAGCTGTGCAGAGCCACAAGGTCCCTCCTGAGCCTCCTTTTCTCCAGCTGAGCCCCTTCCCAGCCCCTCAGCCTCTCCTGGGGCTCCAGCCCCTTCCCAGCTCCATTCCCTGCCCTGGACAGGCTCCAGCCCCTCAGTGTCCTTCTGGGAGGTGCCCACACTGGAGCTGCCCCAGCAGTGCCAGCACAGAGGACAGAGCCCAGCCACACCTGCCCTGCATTCCCACAGCACCCTGGGCCACCTCACTGCTCCAGCAGCTGCTGCCTGTGGTTTTGCTGGTTTTTTTCTCCAAAATCAATCAAAATCAACACCTGCTCTGTGTGCAGAGCTGCTGGGCTGGCTGGAGGAGCCACTCCTGCTCCTGACCAAGGCAGCCCAGGCCTGGCACTGCACCCTGGGGACTCTGCTCTGTCCCCAGCCTGGTTCACCCACACTGCTCCTACTCAATTTGGATTTCACTGCTTCCACCCTAACAACATTTCCCCACACACCTGAGGGAAGAACGATATAAAACTCACTAAATGGAGCAGGAGCTCCTGGGCTTTTCTTATCAATTTTTCTTTTCCTTAATAAACCTTTGACTCACAGCAGCCAGGACAGGAATGTTGCCATCTATCACTAGAAAAATAAACCAGCTTTTCTTTTCCCACTTTACAGCACAGTTCTGGTCCAGAGCTTTTCTCTTTTCTCCTCTCACAGTTCCAGGGCAAGGGTAACTGTGCTCAGATGCACAGGCACATTGCAAGTAATATTTATGAATTTGTTTAACAGAAAATAGGCTCCAAAAAGAGAGAATTGGGATGTCCTGACAGGCCCCCTGACATTTCAGATGCTGAAAAGCCTATCCATAATCATTTCCTCTCCTCAACACATTTTGAGAAGAAAGCAGGGTCAGGGAAGGAGAAGGTTATTCCTTAATCCAGGATGATAATGGCTTTTCTCCAGAGACTTGAAAGCCTCCAGGGCTGGAGGGTCCCCACCTCTCTGGCTGAACAAACTCATTTTGATGTGTAACTTGACCCTCCCAAACAGCAACCAAGTCTGCTGTCCCTTGCTCTGGGGACAGGAACAACAGACCTGAGGTTGTGGATCTCCTGCAGGACCTCCCAGTGCTGAGAATCACAGAATAACTGAGGCTGGGAAAAACCTCCAGGATCACCAAGTCCAAACATTCCCCCAGAGCTGCCAAAGCCACCAAGAAACTGTGGCCCCAAATGCCACATCCACATGAATTTTGAACATTTCCAGGGATGAGGGCTCCACCCCTCCCCTGCACAGCCTGTGCCAGGGCCTGGCCTCCCTTTCAGTGAAGGAATTTCCCCAAAATCCCCCTGAGCCTCCCCTGGCCAGCCTGAGGCCGTTCCCTCTCCTCCTGTCCCTGGTCCCTGGAGCAGAGCCCGACCCCCCCGGCTGTCCCCTCCTGGCAGGGAGCTGTGCAGAGCCACAAGGTCCCTCCTGAGCCTCCTTTTCTCCAGCTGAGCCCCTTCCCAGCCCCTCAGCCTCTCCTGGGGCTCCAGCCCTTTCCAGCCCCTCAGCCCCTCCTGGGGCTCCAGCCCCTTCCATGCATCCACTCAACCATGGTGTTTCTCCAGGTGCCCCTGAGCTAAGCCCTGCCCTGAGTGCACCTCTCAGCCTCCCCAGTTTCCCCTGCAAAGCTGGTGCTCAGCACCACCACCCCCTGGGGCAGGGGATGTTGGACACAGTGCCAAAGAAACCCCAGGCTCAGGAGTGAAGCCTCCCTGAGCTGCTGCTCCAAACCAGCCATGTGAGGAGAATGAAGCCCACAGAGCCCTAACCTGAGCTATTCTTCCACCATTATCCAGCTGCAGAGACTGGGACAGAGCAGCTCTGCTCTGCAGGGCTCTGTGCCTGTCACATCCTGCATGCACTGGACTCTCTTTGAGCACAGCCAACCTAAACAATTGGACTCCCAAAATGATAGCCAAGGCCAGGGCTCATCCTGCACGTTTTACAGCTGTTCCACTCCATCTGTGCTGCTCACAGGCAGCAGGGAAGAACAGAACCCTGGAGCTGTCCTGCCAAGCTGGCCAGCCCTGCCAGCACACACAGCTGACCTTGGCAGAGTAACCAGATCACCACATTTGGAAATAAAACCCAGCCCTCTCTACAGTTATAGGCACAGCATATCAAACTCGCAGGGAGTTTCCATGGGAAGCAAGGTGCAGTGCTTACCAGAGGTGCTGTGGAACTGCAGCTTCAGTCACAGCCACAGCTACTGCATAATTCCTGAAAATCCAAACCCCCTGCTTGCTGCTGCTTCACTACTCACGAGACAGAACCAACCCAGAAGTTCCATGGCTAACACAAAGCTGGGTATTAAGGCTGGCAGTGGATTTCCCATCAGCTAAGATGCTGATTGCTTTTGTTTCCTACCTGCCCTCAATCTTCCAGAGGAGCCAGGATCCCTCATCATCCAGGCTGGCTTTAACCACTGTGGAAAGCTCTGTGCACACCAAGGGGAAGGATTTGACAACTACCAGGATGCACCAGAGGCAACTCCACTCTACTCCCTCCAGGCAGCAGCACATACTCAGTGGCTGAGACTCATTTCAGAAAACATTAAATGTGCCACAGCAGTTTCTTCTCCCCCATCTTGCTGATATCCTGAACATCAGGCCAGATGTTCAGGATAGAACATTCTCACTGCTCTGAAGATGCCACTGCTGGCTATCCTCTGACAGCACCAGGGGAGGGGACAGAGGAGAAGTTACCTTTGAGCTGCCTGACCATGTTCTGGTGCTTCTCCAGGGCCTCCTGCAGGATCACCTCGGGCGGGTCCGTCCTCCAGCGCCACTCGGTGCCCACGGGGTTCGTGTGGTGCCTGAGGGAAGAGGGGACAGTCACCCACTGCCACTGCCACCACCTGGAGAACCCACTGCCACTGCAACCACCTGGAGAACCTACTGCCACCTGAGGGCTTGGGCATAACCACTGCCACTGCAACCACCTGGAGAACCCACTGCCACCTGAGGGCTTGGGCATAACCACTGCCACTGCAACCACCTGGAGAACCCACTGCCACCTGAGGGCTTGGGCATCACCCACTGCCACTGCCACCACCTGGAGAACCCACTGCCACCTGAGGGCTTGGGCATAACCACTGCCACTGCAACCACCTGGAGAACCCACTGCCACTGCAACCACCTGGAGAACCCACTGCCACCTGAGGGCTTGGGCATAACCACTGCCACCTGAGGACTTGGGCATCACCCACTGCCACCTGCAACCACCTGCAGAACCCACTGCCACCTGCAACCCACCTGGAGAACCCACTGCCACCTGAGGGCTTGGGCATCACCCACTGCCACCTGCAACCACCTGGAGAACCCACTGCCACTGCAACCACCTGGAGAACCCACTGCCACCTGAGGACTTGGGCATCACCCACTGCCACTGCAACCACCCGGAGAACCCACTGCCACCTGAGAACTTGGGCATCACCACTGCCACCTGAGAACCTGGGCATCACCCACTGCCACTGCAACCACCTGGAGAACCCACTGCCACCTGAGGCTTGGGCATCACCCACTGCCACCTGAGGACTTGGGCATCACCCACTGCCACCTGCAACCACCTGCAGAACCCACTGCCACCTGCAACCACCTGGAGAACCCACTGCCACCTGCAACCACCTGGAGAACCCACTGCCACCTGAGGACTTGGGCATCACCCACTGCCACCTGAGAACCTGGGCATCACCCACTGCCACCTGAGGGCTTGGGCATAACCACTGCCACCTGAGAACTTGGGCATCACCCACTGCCACCTGAGGGCTTGGGCATAACCACTGCCACCTGAGGGCTTGGGCATCACCCACTGCCACTGCAACCACCTGGAGAACCCACTGCCACCTGAGGGCTTGGGCATCACCCACTGCCACCTGAGGGCTTGGGCATAACCACTGCCACCTGCAACCCACCTGGAGAACCCACTGCCACTGCAACCACCTGGAGAACCCACTGCCACCTGAGGACTTGGGCATCACCACACCCAAAGCAACAGAAGATGCTCAGCACCTCCTGCTGCTGCCCTGACCTTCGGGTGCCACTCTGAACACACTCTCACACCCCTCCCCTTCCAGGCTCTGCTCTCCCAGAAGGAAGGATGGGCCTTGTGGATAATATTTATATACTTACTTTCAAGCACAGGGGAAAGGTTTCTAAGCTAAAATAATGTCTGCAAAACCTCTGTAAAGAAAGGGAAACTGCTTCTGCCTCCTCTTCTGCCCACAGCTACACAAAGCTCTGGAGAAGGGCCCCAGGCCATTTTCAGTTCCATTTCAAAGGTACCAAAGCAGCCCCCTGAGCACAGGATTTGTTTCTACCCCGATGTTTGTGTGGTGCTCTGGTACCAGGACAGATGAGGGCAGGCTCCTCCAAACCCCCTGAAGACAGCAGGAGGCCTGCACTGTTCCAGGGATGCATTCCTGGGGAATCTGGGTCATCTCCCAGATTTGAATCCCCCTGAGCCAAGCAGATTGCAGAGGAGAAGTCCCAGATCTTCCATCTGAGGAACAGCTGGGTCACACTGGGGTGGGAAGCCAACCTTGCCTGGAAAGGATCCCCATATTTTGCTTTCTTGGAAAACAGCAGAAGCCAATCCAGGTAAATCCACCCAGGCAGACCCATGGAGTTCCTCCCCATTTCTTACTTTATTAGCATGAGAGAATCATCCAGCCCTCAAACACCATCTTAAGGAAGTCAATGAAATTCTGTGTTTTCACCTCCTTGTTCCCTCTCCATCTTTTCCTGCTTCATCCCAAAATATTTTACCCAAGTCCTTCAGTTTTTCCCTACCACTCCCCTGCAGCCCACAGAGTTCATGAAGAGCAGCATGCTGTGCAGGATCTTCCACAGAAGCTCTTGGGTTAACTCACCTCTGGAGAGGAAAACAAGCCAAGCAACACACATCCTGACACTCCCAGGTGACTTCCTGCAGCTCTAACCACCCTGCAGTCAGCCCTGGGACACCTGAGAGGGTACAGCTGCACTCAGCCTCAGCTCCAGGGACTAGGACAAGACCCCCAGCACCTCACTGAGGGAATGGGGCAGGGATCCCAGGATGGGGGGCTGGTCCAGCCATCACCAAAGGCTCCCAATGACCTCTGGATCAGGGGGAAGGGATTCAAACCAACAGAGAGTAGGTTTGGCTTGGACAGCAGGAAAAAATGTCCCTGGCAGTGCCCAAGGCCAGGTTGGACAGGGCTGGGAGCAGCCTGGGGAGCTGTCCCTGCCATGGATGGGCTTTGAGGTTCCTTCCAAACCAAACCATCTGGGATTCTGGGATCTCCAAGTGAGAAACACCTGCAGCTGCATCCTCTGACACTGCTAAAAAACCAAACTCCAAACCCAGGCTCAATAAAATCAGCCTTTTGGCCCAAACATTTCCTCATTCACTTCAAGAGCAAAGATTCAAACACTGCTCTCCCAGACTTCAACACCTTAAGGATCCTTTAAGCCTTTAAGCCAAAACAGCTTTGAATTTCCCCTTTATTTTCACATCTGGCAACATAAGAAGTTTTCTGAATGTCAGCTATAAAAGGCATTTATAAAAGTCTTCCATGTTTAACTGCAGAACTTGTACCTTGTATACTTAATAGGGCCAGCTGGCAGAAAGTCAATAGGCTCTGGGTGCACCCTGGGCAGCCATTAGTGTCCAACAGGCCCTGCATCTTAAACACATCCCTCTGTTTAATAAACACACCAGGTCAAGTCTCCAGAGCTGCTTATTTGGCAAAAAGGATGTTCTCTGCCAAGAGGAGGATAAAGCAGTAATACCTTGGGCTCAGGAGATGGTTCCCCAGCCCCAGCACAGACAGAATTTCAGTCACTTCCCACTGCCCCCAGGCTCTGTGACCTCCCATCACCCACCCCACTGGCTGCACCAGTACTGAGCAGGAGCTTGTGTCAGGGATTCCCTCCTTCCTTCCCAAAACAATACAGGTGAAATGGAATCTCACCCAAACCCACACACAGCAGAAACCTTGATTTTAGCAGAGATTCCAAGTGTGAAGCAGGTTGGGTTGGCTCCCTCAGAGACACCTCAGTCCCAGGGAACACGATGGGAAGCTCCTGCTGGCTCTCCTGGAATCTCCCCAGCCCCCAGGCTGCTCCTGTCCAGCTTCCCCTGCAGTCCCAGCACAGCCCTGATCCATGGGACAGCATTCCCAGTGTCCCTGGCAGGTCCTGGGAAGGTGCAGCTTCCCCGGGGCTGTGATCTGCCTCCTCAGTCCCTTGGGGGGCTATTTTAATAAATTACCTTTTGCTTTATACATTCTGCAAATAGTTATTAAGAGCTCTGAGGGCAGATGCAGCTCAGGTATAAAATATAATTTATTGACTGACCCAGGGTGATACCTGGTGGGGAAGAGGAAGGTGAGGAAGTGCTGGTGGCAGTGACATGAGAGCACAGAACACACATTCCCAGAGAGGGCAGGAGCAGAATAAAAACAAGAAGAGTTCAAGAAGCAGTCTCAGTGAACCCTGAGAGCCAGCAGGGAAATCCCAGAGGAGAAGAGCTTAAGGGAAAAGAACTTCAGGAGAACTGGCAGTTTTGGAAGCCCTGTTAAGACAGAAGTGCAAACTGCAGCAATAAAAAGCAAAGACAGAACAAGAAAATCAATCTGCTCTTCTGCAGCCTCATGATCCTCCAGCTGCAAACAAAAGGAAGAGCACAAAACCTCAGAGGAATCAGCAGAAAGGGGAAGCAAAATATCAGCCATGATCAGGAAAGGACACACAAAAGAGATCCCAAGGATTTTCCCTGGAGTGATGGCAGGAGAAAGAGGGAGACCACAAAAATGCTGGGCCAATGCACAAACCAACCATGTTTAATGTTCCTGCTGGTACAAAATGAAACCTGGCTGTACCTTCTGCACACCTGAGAGAGCAGGAGGAGCCCAGACTGGGCTGGGCAGAGACCAGGACCAAGATATGGAATCTGGATGAAATGTTTTGCCAGGGTGATAAAGTCACTCTGGAGCAGGCTGGATAAACTGGCTGACAGGATCAGAGGGTGCCAGGGACAGACTGGATGGATATGAAGGGAACTTTCTTCATGGACAGGGGTGTCAGAGGGCACTGGGTTAAAAGCCCCGTGGATGTGGCACTTGAGCACAGGGTCTGGTGGCCTGGCAGTGCTGGGGGAACAACTGGACTCAAGGATCTTAGAGGGTTTTCCAACCAAAAGAATTCTGTGATTCTCTTCCAATTGAAACCTTAAAGATGGAAGATGGCCCATGCTGAAAAGCTCATCCCAACTCTGAGAAGCTCCTTTGTAAAAGAGCAGATCTCCTGAAAGGCAGGTGATGCTCAGTGTCCTGTGCTTGTGTCCACCCATCCCATTATCCCACCCCACTATCCCATCCCATCCCTGAACCCTGCTCAGCACAGTTTCCCAGACTATTCTCAAACTCACTTGGATGTCAGAAGCACAAATTCCCTTCCAAAGCCCCCGGTCAGTGCCCCACATCAGAGACAGCTGGACCTGGCTCATCCCCTGCAGGGACACCCGAGGCCCAGCAGGGACATTTCACAGCCACAGTCTGTTTATATTCCCTACTGAGGCCATACATCTGGCAGCTGACTGTAACAAGTCCCAAGACCTTCAAGAAGTCCAAGTCCAGGAGAACACACAGTGCTATAAAATGAAAATCAGAGATTTCAACCCACACATGAACATTTTCTCCTAGAAATGCCTCAGATGACAGAGCTGGCAGAGCAGCACATGAAGGCACCAAGATTCTTTTTTTAATCACTTTTTTTTACCAGGGGCATGAACTGAGCACACTGTCAGATGTGCTCTCCCTCACCCTATTTAGTTGGTTATTTTGAGAGCTCCTGGCAGACATGCAGGCCCAAAACTCAACAAAGCAGTGAATAATCCAATGTGAGGGATGAACCTTGGTCACAACACATCCCTGCTGGAAACAAAACCATAACCAAACTGAAACCTTGGGAGAAAAGAGCAGCAGCTGAGCAGAACCAGGACTGGTGGCTGGACATGCACAGAGACTCTCTGAGCTTTCAGGTTCAGCTTCCAGGTGCTCCAAACCTGCAGTGTTTGACATCAATACTCCCATTTCCCTGAGGAATTTACCCTCTGCAATCGAGTTACTTACTGAGGAGAAGCTTTTGTTTCCATCTGTTTTCAGTTTCTTCTTAATTTTTTTAAGACCTTAAGTACTTCTCCTATGAGAGATTATTAATTTTTAATCTCTGTATTTTGCAGGGCTTACTGTGATGCCTGGCTTTGGGCCACCCACTGATTTAGTGTCTGAACTCAACTTCAGTTGCTATCTACAAGCAAAACCTGAAAGCTCCAAGCACAGGTATAAACATTAAAGTTACAGCAGAAGAAATATGAGCCAATTTCTTCACAGGATATTTCACTCTGTCTGGTTTGCCTCTTTCTCAGATGCAAAAGTAATAAACCCTATTAATTTAAATCTTATTTAGCTGTTCCATCTCTTCACAATAATTGATTGGGCTTTGGACACTGAGCCAAAACCCCTCATCAAATCAGGTTCCGCCTGGTGCCTGTGCTGCAGGGAGGTGTCACACAGCTCCAAACCCACACTTGCTCTAATTGATTAAAAGATTTGGTCACTTGCACATTTCCATTTAGGCAATTAAGCTGAAGAGACACAGCCTCAGTGAGAGCAGCTGGGAGCAGGGATGGAGAGGGGCAGACTCCCCTGGAGGAAGAATGATGACAGGGGATGCTGCAGCAGTTCAGGTGTGGGGTGTCCCCTCAATGCTTTTGATGGAGCAGCCTCAGTGCTGCCTGGGGGGACACAAACAATCCATCCTGGAGAATCATGGATATCCTGAGCTGGAAGGACCACAGGGACCACCCAGTGCAGCCCCTGGCCTGCACAGACACCCCAGCAATCCCTCCCTGGCATCTCCTGGCAGCTCCTGGAGCTCTGGCTGTGCCCACTCCCTGGGGGAAGAACCCTTCCTGATCTCCAGCCTGACCATGCCCTGGCCCAGCTCCAGCTGCTCCCATCTCCCACTCTGCTTTTCCTGTCCCACAAAAAGCTGCCACATAATCCTGCACACCCCAGCCTCTCTGAAGGGGACAGGCAGGGAAGCACGAGCCAGTGAGGGGGCCCTGGCAGCTGTGACAGCTCCCAGGGACAAGGAGAGCATCCAGTGCAGAGTGAAGCCACATCTCTGACAAAATCTCCTTTTCTGAGGCTGTTTGGATACTGGCTCCACCCATGAGCTCTAGTGGAGGTGTCCTGCCCACAGCAGTTGGAAGTGATGCCCTTCAAGGCCCCAACCCAAACCAGTCTGTGATTCCATGATTACTGGTTTGGGGCCAAAATGTGTCAGTCAGGACCAGCCAACTCCAGTGACATCCAGTTCCCAGGGAAGGCAGCTGAACTGCAGCATTCTTGCCAAAATGAGGGAGAGAAAATAAACAGGCTCCTTGGCCTTTCCTTCAGCCATCTGGGGAGAGCTCAGTGGTTGTGCAGTTGGAAACACTGGCAGAATCTCCAAATGTCAAAATCCTGAGAGAAGAGATCAAGAAGAAAGAATCCCAGCAGCCTCCTCTGCAAAGCAGCTTGCAGAGCTGCACGAGGAGCCCAGCACAAAACCTGCATGAAAAACATCCTGCCAGCAGATCAAAACTAGGATTTCACACGTCTGCAGCAGCACAGATGGCACCTGCTGCTCAGGAGCTGCCTTGTCCATCCTGCCCAGCCACAGGGCCTGCAGTGAACAGGCTGTGGGGCACAAAACTAGAAGTACAGGCAGGCCTGACTGCAGGGCTTGGGAGCTGGGCTGGCACAGATCAGCAGGGACTGGGAGTGGCAAGGAGGAGGGAAGATCCCTCTCACAGCCACACCAAGGCTGCAGAGCCCAGGCACAGGAGCTGGGAAAGTCACCAAAAAGAAACCTTCTTTCAGCAGCACTTCTGGTTTAAGTCAAGCTGAAAGTCCTGGGATGAGCCTCAAACTGAGCCTTACACCTTCCAAGTTAAACTTCCAGTTTCCAGGGGAGGCCTGAAGACAGCCAGCTGCATTCCCTATGGGAGAGCCCAGCACCTGCCACCCACCTCACCCACAGCAGGGAAATAAATGAATCAGTGCAGAAGCCTCTGAGCTCAGTGCCCTGGGCAGCTGCTGCCTTGCATTCAGGTTGTAGCCATCAGGAAAATCAGCACTGCAGCACTTGTCATCAGGCTGCTGCTGCCAGATCCCTCTGAAGTGACAGGTGACAGTGACAGCATGATGACTTAGAGACAGGGAACAGTGCCATCTTCTCTGGGTCTCCACACTAATGGAGTGATTTATCAATTATTGATAAATCTGTACTATCTCATTTATCAGTTTCTGCACTCTCCAGCTCACACTTGCTGGATTTCCCTGATTCAGCCTCTTCCACATCCAGGCTGCTGCCAAAAAATCCTGAATGAGGGCATTTGGAAGAGAAACTGGGAAATGCTCTGTGGAGCAATGCTAGGGACAAAGCCCCTCATCCTGACCACGCTCTTGTTTGCTGTTTAGGATGCACCTTGTGTGTGGGAACAGAGGGACAAGCACAGGCAGGGCAATGTCCCTCCCAGCACAGTCTCACTGCAGGATCCCATGCACACCACGTGGAAAACAGACACCAGCAGAAGGTTTTCCTTGCCAGTCACTGCCCTGCTCTGAAGTAAAGCAGAAGCTGCACCTTAAAGGTGCCATTTGCTGCCTCCTTACCAGCCAGGGCATGAGGAAAGCCCATCCAGAGCTCCAAGGAACATTTTGGAACAGACTCCCAAATGCAAACTGCACAGGATGCCCAGTCATCATATTTAACATGGGAGAGCTTTCAGGCAACCTCCAAGTTAGGGAAGACCTTTAAATGCTCCCATGAAATATGTGCATTATTAAATCTCAAGGACTGTGAAAGACAGAAATGGGCACTCAGAGGAATTTGGCTGATTTTGCATGTAAATATTATCACAGAATCCCAGAATGGTTTGAGTGGGAAGGGACCTTCAAGCCCATGTCATTCCACCTCCTGCCATGGCAGGGACTGGCTCAGGCTGCTCAGGGAGTACTCACTGGTTTGCTGGACCACCATCCCCCAGGCTGGGGGATGGAATGGGTGTTGTTGGAAGCCTGGAGTAAGGTGTAAGCCCCAGAGGAAGTACAGCTCCCATGGGATGATTTAGCAAGGTGGAAGACAAAAGAGCTCAAAGCACAGCCTCCCTGTCCTCCCACTCTGGGTGCTCTCACGTCACTGCTGGCATTTCTGCTGAGCCTCAGCCTCTTCCCAAGCCCACCCTGCACCCCCCAGCCTGGCACACACCTCCCTTGGAGCCCAGGCAGGAGGCAGCAAGTAGTGCTAGAGCAGCTCAGATCCAGCACAGCTCCCTTCCTTCAGGAATTCACCACACAGTCAGTCCTCTGAGGAAAGAGGATACCTTCCTGACCAGTGGGAAGTCATGGAGTTGAGGGCAGGTTGCCCAGCCTGGAGAAAAGGAGGCTCAGGAGGGACCTTGTGGCTCTGCACAGCTCCCTGCCAGGAGGGGACAGCCGGGGGGGGTCGGGCTCTGCTCCCAGGGAACAGGGACAGGAGGAGAGGGAACGGCCTCAGGCTGGCCAGGGGAGGCTCAGGATGGACATCAGGAGGAATTTCCTCATGGGAAGCATTGTCAAGGACTGGAAGGGGCTGCCCAAGGAGGTCCCCATCCCTGGGGGTGCCCAAGGAAAGGCTCAGCACTCTGGGCTGGGGACATCGAGCACAGCTTGGATTGATGATCCTGGATGGCCCTTCCTGCCTCGGTGAGTCTGGGATTTATCAGCTGCTGTTTCAGGAAGGCAGCAGTTACTGAGTGATCACTTTCCCTTGCTCAGAGCACGGGAATTGGTAGGGGTGAAGGTACTTTACACATGGAAAATGGTCCAATTTCCAAAGACACTGCTCAGCACCTCGGGGTCACCCACCACTCCCAGCCCAGAGCACAGCTGGCTGAGGGACAGCTGCTGTGTCCCACAGAGCCCCGGGCCTTACCTCCAGCAGAAGACACACTTGTTGGCACAGGCCAGGCTGGGGGTGGCCTCCATGCAGCGGTGGCTCTCGATGCCATAGAAGGTGTGCTTGTAGCAGCCCCCGCGGCCCCGCAGCATCGCCTGGGGGCGGGAAACAGCAGGGATCAAAGCCTGGGCTGGCTGGGGCAGGGAAACAGCAGGGATCAAACCCTGGGGCTGGCTGGGGGTGGGAAATAGCAGGATCAAATCCTGGGGCTGGCTGGGGTGGGAAACAGCAGGGTCAGACCCTGGGCTGGCTGGGGAAACAGCAGGGTCAGACCCTGGGGCTGGCTGGGGTGGGAAACAGCAGGGATCAGACCCTGGGGCTGGCTGGGGGTGGGGAAACAGCAGGGATCAAACCCTGGGGCTGGCTGGGGCAGGGAAACAGCAGGGATCAAACCCTGGGGCTGGCTGGGGTGGGAAACAGCAGGATCAAACCCTGGGGCTGGCTGGGGCAGGGGAAACAGCAGGGATCAAACCCTGGGGCTGGCTGGGGCAGGGAAACAGCAGGGTCAGACCCTGGGGCTGGCTGGGGTGGGAAACAGCAGGGTCAGACCCTGGGGCTGGCTGGGTGGGGAAACAGCAGGGTCAGACCCTGGGGCTGGCTGGGGAAACAGCAGGGATCAAACCCTGGGGCTGGCTGGGGTGGGGAAACAGCAGGGATCAAACCCTGGGGCTGGCTGGGGGTGGGGAAACAGCAGGGTCAGACCCTGGGGCTGGCTGGGGAAACAGCAGGGATCAGACCCTGGGGCTGGCTGGGGCAGGGAAACAGCAGGGATCAGACCCTGGGGCTGGCTGGGGGAAACAGCAGGGATCCAACCCTGGGGCTGGCTGGGGCAGGGAACACTCACACACTCACACCAGGAGAGTTAAACATCCACCTGGGGGCTGGCTGGGGCAGAGGAACACTCACACACACAGACACAGACACACACACATATACACACACCAGGAGAGTTAAACATCCACCTGGGGGCTGGCTGAGGGCAGGGGACACTCACACACACTCACACACACATACACACATACACACAGACACAGACACACACACACACACACACAGACACACACACACACATATACACACACACACACAGACACCAGGAGAGTTAAACATCCACCTGGGAAGAAACTGAGGGCACACCCCCCCTCCAGGAGTTCAAACTCCCCCTCTGAGCCACACCGAGGGCACAGCTGTGGATCTGCTCCCTTGAGCCACCTGTGCCTTCAGCTCCAGTTCAGCAATGCCCTGAGCTGGGCTGAGGGACACCAGTGCCACCTGCTCTGAGTTCCCAGCTCCCTGTGAACTGTGGCTCTTTTCATGCACCCTTGCTGCCACACTGCATTCAGCAGCTCAAACTCATCCCTGTGTCAGAGGAGAAAGAACTTCAAGCTGCTCAGTCCCTTCTCTGGCAGACCCAGCACAACAATGTGCTCTGCTGAGCTTCTCAGACTCAGCCCATGAAGAGCAGGTGAAGCCTCTTGAGCTGCAGGAAGTGCTCCTGGAAAAGCTCACTCAGGAGCAGTAAGGATCCATTTCAAGGCTGTCCCTGCTGAATACTCCATTATTTTCATTTATCTCGCAGAGTATTTCTTGCAGCACTAAATCAAATAAATGCCCTGACCTTATAAACCCTCATTCACAGCTGGCAATGGCTCCAGCAGGATGCTGCACTTCCCCTCCCAGCACAGCCACAGCAGCTTTCCCAACAGGATTCAACTCCTATTTATCATGCAGGCTGCTTGCAGAAAAAGCTGTCTTTCATTAGCTTAGTTAAATAATAATAAACGAGAAAGAAACTAATACTCCCAAGAGAAAATGTGAAATATAACACAGCACCTTTTAATCTGCCTTCCTCTTCCTGGAGAGTCCTGGTGATCCAACAGAAAGGAGCAGCAGGGAAAAATCTACAGCTAATCCCTAACTGGTTGTATAGGTGGAAGATTAAATTACATGGAAAATGCTGTTGATTCTACCCATTCTTCAAATGCTAGAGACTTCAGGAGATCCACAAATTCAGGCGAGCAAGTTATATTTGGCTTTTCCTAAGGCAAACAGCCTCTTTCTAAAACACACAGAGTTTTGGTTTTTTCTGGAATTTGACAGAACCCAATCTTTTCCATCTGAGACACTTCTATGAAACTACATTTAATACTGGTCCTGCCAGCCCTGCTCCTGCTTTGCTCTCTCCAAAAGGCTCCTGAAGACTCTCACACACTGGTGTGAACCTGAGGCAAAGCCACTGCCTGGAACCAATTTCAGCTCAATTTATTACAAGACTTTACACTCAATTCCTGCTTAAGCTAAAAATAGTGTGGGCCCATCTAAGCACACAGAGCTGCTATTTATTTTGTGAAATGGCTTTACAGTGCTGCATTAAAGTCTGGGTCTTCCATAAAAATAAGTTCTCTGGCTTTCTCAGACAAAACAGTGAAGTTTGGCAAGTGTTCTTTAAACGTTTTGTGATCGTGTCTGCTACTAAAAATGACAGAAGGGAGAAATGGGTGTAAGAGTGACCGAGGAGCAGTGGGATCAGTGCACCCCACAGCACTCCTGAGAGCCCAGGGTGGGCTCTCTGTGCTGCTCGGGAGAACCAGGCTCTTGATGAAACAGTTCACTGACACCGGGCACTGCAGTGAAAACTCTCTGCAGCCCACCCCGGCATGGCATCCTAAGGACTCTTTCAAAATAAACAAAGTTAAGCAGGCAGCAAAGGAGAGCTCAGACAGCAAGGACTGATCACTGCCACAACACAGGAACCACAGATGTGCTGGCATCTTAACGAGGTGCTGATTGCAGGCTCCCATCCAGGGATGCTCAAGGGTGCTGGATGTGGCAACATGGTGGGAGAAGGGGCTGGAGCCCCGGGAGGGGCTGAGGGGCTGGGAAGGGGCTCAGCTGGAGAAAAGGAGGCTCAGGAGGGACCTTGTGGCTCTGCACAGCTCCCTGCCAGGAGGGGACAGCCGGGGGTCGGGCTCTGCTCCCAGGGAACAGGGACAGGAGGAGAGGGAACGGCCTCAGGCTGGGCAGGGGAGGCTCAGGGGGGATTTTGGGGAAATTCCTTCGCTGAAGGGATGGTCAGTGCCTGGCACAGCTGCCCAGGGCAGGGGTGGAGTCCCCACCCTGGAGGGGTTTAGCAGCCCTGTGCATGTGGCACCTGGGGACAGGGGTCAGTGGTGGCCTTGGCAGTGCTGGGGGAAAGGTTGGACTCGATGATCTCAGAGGGATTTTCCATTCTAGTGATTCTCTGCTCCCCAATGTACAACACTAGAGACTTGTGAGCTCCAGAGGGAGCTGCCAAGGACAGCAGAAAACTGAAGGGGCTGCAGTTTGTTCTCCACAGCTCTGTGCCTCTGCTGGGAATGTTCTGAAGTCTGGAAACTGCTCGAAAAGCTATGGAGCTCCAGCTCCTCCAAGAGCCAAGTGCAGGGCTGGAGGAGGCTGTGGCACACAGGAGTGCCCATTCCCACAGGTATTGTACACAGCCACATCCACACACACCCCACCGAGCAGGGAAATCATGAACAATGAAACCATTAACAACACCTGCCCGTGGAAATCCGATCTGCTAAATGCTGAGAGCCAGGGAAGCCCTGACTGTCCCAACCCAGCCCCAGGACAGGGGCTCCAAACAGCCTCATGTGCCTCTGAGGTGTGGCAATGGCTGAGTTATCCCTGTTCCACAGCCTCACACCAGGGATACAACCTTCCCACTTTTCCCTCACTGGATTTCAGTAGGCAGAAGATGTTTTAGCAGACAGCAGAATAACAGGAAAAATCAGAAAAGGCTGTTCCCAGCTCTGTGCTCAACTGTATTCTCACTCTTTGCAGAGGGATTTTAACAGCTGGAAATGCAAGGTTATAGCTTGAAAGATAGAATTTGGGTTTGTGTAAATAATAGCACATTTTTAAATGCTATTTCATCAGGAAATTGGAATACCTGAGCAAGTCTCTAGCTTGTTTTTATTTCTGAAATGAGAAAAGGAAACAGAGCATACCTTTGTCCATCGGCAGAGCTTCACCCCAGAATGGCTCCCAATGAGTTTATAACCTGAAAACAAAGCACCATTCATCAACCAATTGAGTTTAGCCTGCAAGAATTGACACACAAATTACACCAAGTGGTACCCAGAGTGACTGACACCACGGACTCAATGCTGCCCTTCCCCACTGGCCCCAAGGTGACACCACCAGTGATGGCAGTGCCACCCCAGGGATCTCAGCCAGCTGGAAATGGGTTCTTCCAGTGGGACATGCATTGACATTGCTGAGTCTGGTGTGAACCAGGGTGCCAGGGGACTCCTGCATGGACAGAATGGCAGAGCCTGTCTAACCAGGCTGTGGGACAGCTCCCAGAGCCAAGGACAGGACAGGGAACCAGGGGCACCTCCCTGGCCATGAACAGCCTGAACCAGGAGCCCTGTCCCAGGCTCAGGACAGGAGCTGAGTCCCAGGGCAGCTGGGAGGGCACAGGAGGGGAAGCAGGGCTCAGCCTGGACCCCACCTGAGATCAGCAGTTCCACCCACTGGCTCTGCAGCAGCCACGGTGAGGGAGCTGCTCCTCCACACCCAAAGGCAAGCTGAGCTCACATCAGCTCCTCGTGCCCCAGCCAAGATCAACACAATTCCATTCCAATGGGTCCAGGAGGATTAATTGCACAATCTTCGTTAAGCACTAAGTGCTATTATTACCCAAATTGCTCAAGTGGGGTTATATTCCTCTTTGAGAAAAGTGCTTAGAGGCCAATATGTCTGAAGGATTAAAAGTCCCTTCCAAATCAGCATAAAAATAAGAGGGATTTGAGACACCTCACTGTGTCCCTCACAGAGGTTCACACGTCACTGGCCTGGCTGTCCCCAGACTGGCACCTCTCAGCTCCTACTGCACCTTCCTGCTGCTCTTATTAACACTTTTAAGGGAAGGAAAAAGATCAGATTTTAGCTTTCAAGTCTTCTTCCTGCCAACCAGCACAAACTTAACTGGAAAAAGCCTTCAGCTCAGCAAACAGGCCTGCAGCTCCTCCACAGAGCAGCAGCACAAGTGCCCTGCCATGCTGTCTGTCCCTGAGCAGCTCTGGCCCAGCAAAGCCCCAGCAAGAGCAAGTGCATCCCAAAGTCCCTGACACCTGCAAGGACACCGAGCCAGCCAGGAATTACAGCAGCAGCAGATGCCACAGCAGCTGCAGCAGGCAGAAATTAAAACATGTGCACACAGCCAGGGCTAGCAGGGATCAAACAATGCTCTGCTCCTGCCATTCAAGCCCAGCAGGAACCTGCCCAGGCTCCTCTGCACCTGGTGCTGTTTGATCCATCTCCTCACACTGGAATATACAGGCAGAGACCACTGCTGCAAGAAGGCTGAGAGGGACTGGGGACAAGGATGGAGGGACAGGACACAGGGAATGGCTCCCACTGCCAGAGGCAGGGCTGGGTGGGATTTTGGGCAGGAATTGTCCCTGTGAGGGTGGGCAGGGCTGGCACAGGTGCCCAGAGCAGCTGTGGCTGCCCCTGGATCCCTGGCAGTGCCCAGGCCAGGCTGGGCAGGGCTGGGAGCAGCTGGGACAGTGGGAGGTGTCCCTGCCATGGCAGGGGTGGCACTGGGTGGGCTCTAAGGTCCTTTCCAATCCAAACTATTCCAGTATTCTGTGGGGTTTTTTTACCACCTGAAAGATTACTGTTGAAACGAAATGTTCTTTTTGTCCTGAACTCCATGGAAAAGAAAGAAATGGAGTGGAGAAGTCTTTACAGAGCCATTTAAAAAAGTCTGCAAAAGATGGCAGGAGTGTGGAAGGATGTGTGCTGCCCACTCTGTGTGTGAGAGAGCAAAAGAGAGTGAATGGAGAATCTTACTGGTTTGAATTTGGGCATTTGGGACACTTGTTAGACTGTGTTCACTGGGTTTCAGTTGGGATTTTTTGTGGGACAGAAGAAAGAAATAAAATGTGAAAATATGTCTCAGCTTTCAAGTATAAGCAGTCCCTCTTGGGTGGACACAGACACGTTGTTAGTTTTGACTCCTTTGGTGCCTTTGAAAATCAGTCTTGTTCCTGGCTTGTCAGGGAAGTCTCCCAAATCAAACAAACTCTGGCAGGGCCTCTCAGCAGTGTGTGAGCTGTGGCTGCCCCTGGATCCCTGGCAGTGCCCAGGCCAGGCTGGACAGGGCTGGGAGCAGCTGGGACAGTGGGAGGTGTCTCTGCCTGGTCCCTTTAAGGTCTCTACCAGACCAAACCACTCTGGGATTCTGTGAGAGCCCCTCTAAGACAGTCCCCAAAGCCACGTGCAGTCCTGGGAACACCTTTAGCTCAGACTGGCTGAGCCCCAGAAGATGCTGGTGCAGGTTCCAGGGCACAGCCACACACATTCCAGCTGGAACCCAACACCTCCCTGCCCTGGCTCTGTCCTGCCTCTTTCTGCAGCTTTTCTCTGCAAACAGCTTGTCCAGCAAGGTCTAATCTCAGCTGAGACCTCCCTGCCCTGCTAAACTGTGTGTCCTTAGAGGATTTGTGGATGAGAGCTGAAAAGGTGCTGCATTCCTCCTCCCTCTAACACAGCTGTCCAAGGCACACTCTGCTGCTGTCACCAGAACAGCCCAAGCCTTACTTTTCCCATTTCTCCAAATCCAGCACCAGCAGTCATATAAGATTATTCTCTCACACATCACTTGTCAGTAACAGCAACATGGTTGCTTTCAAATGGGTTTTGCAGAAAAATTACACTGGAAATAGGACATGCCCACCCAGATCTGCTACTGAGCTGTTTGAGGGAAGAGAGGAAGCAGCTGAACTGAGCAAGGTGCCAAGCTCCAGAGCTCCAGCATTTTCTCTTAAGTTCCTTAAATCAGCTTCCACCATGTGGAGCACCCACAGCTTCCTTTGAAGGCCAAGAAAATTGCACATGTTCAACATCAAAACTGCCTTACAAACACCAGCCAGCTTTGGGGATGAGAGAGGCTTATTCACCTCTGTCACTGCCAGGAGTCCCAGCCGTGGTGACAGGAGACAGAGAGATGTGCAGAACTCCTAAACCCACAGAACTGGGGTCCTGCACCAGGGAACTGGGAGAAGATGTGGCCACCCAGCACTGGTGCTGGCCAGTGCAAGCTTCTGACACTTGGGAATGAGAGAAAGTACCAGAGCCCAGGGCTGGAGGCTTGTTCCACCCCTGCTGCAGTGAGCAGAGACCCTACAACACTGCAAAACCTTTCCTCAGCACTGGCTGCACTGCTGGGAGGTGGCAGCAGAGCAGTCTGGGAGAAAGGACAAAAGGTTAAGTAAGAAACTGGGAGTGTCCCAGAATCACAGAGCTGTTCTCTGAGATCACTGAGTCCAGCCCTTCCAGCACTCAGCATTGTGCCCAGGTGCCACATGCACAGGGCTGCTCAACCCCTCCAGGGTGGGGACTCCACCCCTGCCCTGGGCAGCTGTGCCAGGCACTGACCATCCCTTCAGAGAAGAATTTTCCCCAAAATCCCCCTGAGCCTCCCCTGCCCAGCCTGAGGCCGTTCCCTCTCCTCCTGTCCCTGGTCCCTGGGAGCAGAGCCCGACCCCCCGGCTGTCCCCTCCTGGCAGGGAGCTGTGCAGAGCCACAAGGTCCCTCCTGAGCCTCCTTTTCTCCAGCTGAGCCCCTTCCCAGCCCCTCAGCCCCTCCTGGGGCTCCAGCCCCTTTCCAGCCCCTCAGCCTCTCCTGGGGCTCCAGCCCCTGCCCTGGATGTGCTCCAGCCCCTCAGTGCCCTCTCTGCAGTGAGGTACCAAACCTGATGCAGGATTGGGCTGTGACTTCAGCAGTGCCTGCACAGGGGGACAGGCACACCCTTACTGCAAAGTTTCAAATTAAACATGTGAAAAACTGTGATTAAAGCCAGCCTGAGGCTCTCCAGCCCTGCTCCCACACTGCAGCTCCTGCTGAGCCTCCCTTCTAGAAGCTCAGGCCAGCTCCACTCCTCCATCAGCTCTGCCACAACATCCCTGTGGCTCTGCCAAGGCCAAGAGTGCTTGAATCCAATCCTCCTGATGGGCCAGGTCTGGAGCTGTGGGTGCCAGGACTCCCTGTGAACACATCCCCCCTGCTCTGAAGGGCTGGGACTCGTGACCAATAACTCTAAGTGGATATTTGGATACAGCACCTTCCAAACCAGCCAGTGTTTGATGGACCTGCTGCTCCCCACCCCTGAGCATCTTCAGACACTAAAGCTGAACAAACCAATCTGTTTATTATTTCCACAGTCTAATATGCAAAGGAATAAGCAGGCTCACAGTAATCAGCTCAGCTCCCAAATAAAGGACAAGAACATCCCATCTGAAGGCTGGGTATGAGTTGATCCTGCTCTAGATGATAAATTTTAGATGACCTAGAGGCTTGCCAAACTTCACTGAAATTAAGTGTCACTTTTATAGACGTGAATTAAGCTTTGAAACAACCTTTGGGGTGAAATGAGTGTTATCAGGCAGTAACACCAGGCTGAGGAACGTGGTGATTGCTCACCCTGACAGGCCAACTGCAGTTTAATGGAGCACAGAGGGACGTGGAGCTGCAGAGATGGCCAAAGTCACAGCTCCTGATTGCTCAGAGGCTGGGGCAGGACTGTGCTCAGCTCTTTGGAACCACACTGCAGCATTTCCACTCCATCCTGGAAACAAGTTTACCAGTCCTTTCTCTGAAACTCAAAGAACTCATGGAGGGACCCAGCTGAGCCCTCAGCACTGAGCCAGAACACTGTCTGTGCTCCCCAGGCACATTCCAGTATCCAGGTGCTCTGGGTGTGGCTTGTCCAATCTCCTGCACATGGATGAATTGTGTCCATAACTGAGCAATTTGTTATTTTTGAGAGCAGAGCAGAATTTCTACAAGCACAAATGTCCCCATCAGGGGCCATGCCATGGCACCTGCACTCTCTGAACAGCTCTAACAGCCCTGCTGAGCCTTCAGGGATTGCACACCAGCTCCAGGTGCCAAAATGTCCAGAGCAGCACTCACACTCAAGCCCTGAGGTTAGGAAAAAACCTCCAAGGTCATCAAGCCCAAGCTGTGTCCCATCCCCACCTTGTCCCCAGCCCAGAGCACTGAGTGCCACATCCAGCCCTTCCTTGGGCACCTCCAGGGATGGGCACTCCAAACCTCCCTGGCAGCTTGACCACCCATTCAGTAAAGAAATTTCCCCAAAATCCACCCTGAGCCCCGGCTGTCCCCTCCTGGCAGGGAGTTGTGCAGAGCCAGAAATTCCCCCTGAGCCTCCTTTTCTCCAGCTGAGCCCCTTCCCAGCCCCCAGGGTCTGTCTTGTCCTGAGGGGCCCAGAACTGACCCCAGGACTGGAAGTGCCCCAGCAGGGCAATCCCTGCCTGGCTGACACCTCTCAGTTCACACCTCTGCACCACCAAAAGTTTGCTTTGACCCAAAATCCCAAAGGAAAAGATTCAATGCCAAAAGAAAGAAGGAGATCTGTGGTTTTAAAGGCTCCAAAAGCCCCAAGGAAAGACTGAGCCATCCTTTTTGAGGAGTGCAGGCACCAGGAGCTGGGGAAAGCCACTCCAAGGCCTCCCTGTGCCTCCCAAACTCTGCTGCCTGTCAGAAGCTGCCCTGAGAGGAGCAAAGGACAGTGACACCTCTGTGTGGGGCCATCCAGCACTCTCCTGCAATAAAATCATTGCTTTGAGGCAGGGATTATCTGCTAGAGCTGCAGCTCAGGGCAGTCTCACACTAGCAGAGGGTTTACAGGGAAAGAATTCCCAATTTCCTGTGTTTCTGGAGAGTGCAGTTTAACAGGGCCAGAGCTGAAGGTCAGTGACACAGCAGGATCCATCCCCACCACCTGGAAGGACCATCTTCCTCACTGAAACACCTGCTGTGCCTGAGTCACCAACCAAAAGACAAAGAATACTTGAAAATTAATGCCAACAGTAATAATAGTAATAATAACAACAACAAATGCCCCTGGTGATGCACCTATCCAGATTATATCAGTATTTTATACATATCTAGAAAGAAGGGGACTCTGGGAAGTGGAATTTTTCAGATTGCCCAAGCATGACAAGAGACACCTCCAGGTTTACTCCTGGAACTGCTCAACCTTTCCACCAAGACCTGCTTTAGATTGCCTCTTTGTTTGAAAAAAAGGCTCTTAGAAAGTCCAACAGTGATTTGGGAAGGATGCCTGCCATGAGCTGAAAGCAGGAGTGGGACAGAAGCAGGGACTGCAGGAGTGTCCCTCGTGAGCACAAGCCCTGTCTCTCCCAAAGGGGAGGAGGTTTGGCCTCTGCTGCCTCAGATCCCTCTGGCTGTGCCCAACACAACACCCTGAGCACTTCTAAGACACAGCAAAAGCCTCCTGGGGGCAGTGAAAGGGATTCAGCAGCTGCAACCAGAGCCAACCTAGAGCCAGGAAAATGAGACTGGCAAAGTTCAGGGATGGGAATGCCAGAAGCTACCACAAGCACCAGCTGATCATAAGGGACCTCAAGGATTCTCAAAGCCTGGGTTTTCCCTTCAACCCAGATGTCTCTTTTCATCCAAGAGCACCTTTCCCCATGAAGCACAGCAATACAAAACCTCCCATAACCAGAATTTCCTGTCAAATGATGCCTTTTCCAGAAACAGCCTTGGACACCACTGATACTCTCACCTGTATCAACACCAGAGAAAATGCACAAGAGCCTTCTGTATCTGGCCCCTCTGCCCAAAAGCATCACCAAACCAGAGCACTCCCAAAAAGGGATCATGGACTGACCTCAAAGATCAGCCAACCCCACTGGTGATTCCCTACTGCCAGAGGGCAGGGCTGGGTGGGATATTGGGCAGGAATTGTGCACAGGGTGCCCAGAGCAGCTGTGGCTGCCCCTGGATCCCTGGCAGTGCCCAGGCCAGGCTGGGCAGGGCTGGGAGCAGCTGGGACAGTGGGAGGGGTCCCTGCCATGGCAGGGGTGGGATGAGATGAGCTTTAAGGTCTTTTCCAGCCAAAATCAGTCTGGGATTCTGCAATTGTTTATTCACAGAAAAACTCAAGAAATCTGCAAGCACTTGGCATTTTTAGCTGTACCTCAGGATCAGCTTTGGCTGAGGTGTGGAGTGGGAGCTCCCACCTGCACCAGTCTCCTCCTGAACCACCCAGAACAGACCCAGAAGGTAACAGGTAGAACTGCTGACTGCTGTGAGCTGCATCTCTTTTCTGTTCTGTTTCCTGAGACACTTTTCAGTCATTCAGGGCACACTCCCTTCTCCACATTTCCATGTCTGAACTGTCCCCTTGTGTAGGGCGAGTGTCACATTATGGAGAAAGGACAGCAAATTTTATCCTTGCCTGAACATATCCTGTACTTTGTTCCAGCTTAGACTTAATTTCAAAGCCCAATACTCCCCAAACCCCTGCCAAAACCTAAAACAAACAAAAAAAAAAAAGGATGCACTTCAAATATAAATATGTTTATTTTCATTTTTCTCTGTTATACATGCAGTTATTCTACCAGCTCTAGTAACACATGAGAGAAGAATCAGCCCCCCAAATGTGATTTGCCCATCTCCTCTGCTCCTGCTCAGGTGGTACAGCACATCAGAATTGCAGTCAGCTCTCCACCAGCTCCTGGCAGCTCTCACACAGTGGGGCTTAAGCATCCTCTGCTGCCTGGACTCCTTCCTGTTACCTGTGTGTTTGCCTTTTATTTACAGACATTTCCTAAGGAACTGAGCAAGTCTTCTCTGTGCCTGGACTTGGTCACTGTGTTTATTCTGCTCACCACGAGTCATTTGTCAGTTAGCAAAGTAATTTTTAATCTGCCCACGGCCAGTATTTGATTTCTGTGGCACATTCTGGGGACTGCACCAGTGTCACCAATCCTGGAGGCAGCTGTGGGCTGCTAGTGCCACCTGGAGTTAAACAGCTCCTCCCAAAGGCTGCCAGATCCCAAAGCCTGGAGCACAGAGCCTGCAAAGCACTCAGCCAGCTGTGCCAGCTCTGTGCCACGGCCTGGGATCCCATTTCCACAGGCTGGACACTCCAAAGGCTCAGCACAGAGAGCCAGGCTGAGCTGGGAACAAGAGCTGCAGGCACTGGAGCCTCAGCCCAAAAAGGGACAGCAAAAGCCACCAAAGCTTTTAAAAACCTCAACTCCAGGTTGTGAGCACCTGAAAAGCCCAGTCTTTGGGATTTTTCTGAAGTCAGCCTCTTGCCTGCCCTTCCCTGCTAAAAGCCACAGGCTGAAGCACAAAGTCAGAGCAGGGCAGTTTAAATAGCTGCTGAAGGGACTATTTCAGATAAGAGCTGTCTCTTAATGCACCACTTGTCTTTGGAGACAAGTAAAATAGAGGTGTCCTGGGCACCCTGGGGCTAAATTGTAGCCTTCCTTAAACAGTAAGGACAGAACCAAATGGACTGCAGCAAAACTGTCCTTATGGGACAGAATAATTTATCCAATGTCAGCAGGGTCAGCCTTTGGCATCATTAACCCATTCCCACTGTGCTGCCAGGCAGGGAGAGCAGGGATTTCTTTGGTGCTGTTACAGCAGGAGAGAGCAAGGCAAAGAGCATGGCAGAAACACAGTGTGAGCAGCTTCAGAAGTCCTGGAATCATGGGATGGTCTGCCCTGAAGGGACCTAAAGCCCATCCAGTGCCACCCCTGGCATGGGCAGGGACACCTTCCACTACCCCAGGGTGCCCCAAGCCCCATCCAGCCAGGCCACGGACACTTCCAGGGATCCTGGGGCCTCCCCACCCTCACAGGGAACAATCCCTTCCCAATAGCCCACCTCACTCTGGCAGTAGGGAGCCATTCCTCACTGGAGCCTCCTCAGCAAACACTCAGCTCTCACAGCTTTGGGCTCATTGCTCCTGTTCCACTCCTGCCCGTGGAGGGAAGTGTGCGTCAGAGCCGAGCCAGGGCTGCTCAACAACCCCTGTGACATGCCAGGGCTGCTGGAGGTGGCTGGCACTGAGACACATCATGTCTGAGCTCAAATAGCTCAGGCAGGCACTGAACAATCCCTCTCCCAGCTGCCAGCATCCAGCAGGACGTGGTTGGCTTCAGTCAGGCCATCAGCATCCATAAAGCATTTGGCAAGTCCAGAAGCATTTGTGACTAACGATGGCACCAGCCCCAGCAGAGCACAGAGTCATGGTCAGCCCCTGAGTCATGAACAGCCTGACTGGAAGGGACCACAAGGTTCACCCAGTGCAGCCCCAGACCCTGCACAGACACCCCAACAATCCCTCCCTGGGCATCCCTGGCAGCTCCTGGAGCTCTGGCTGTGCCCATTCCCTGGGAGCCTGGGCAGTGCCAGCACCTCTGGGGAAGAACCTTTCCTGATCTCCACCTAATCCTCCCTTGACACACAGAAGGGTGTTTTGGTTTTTTGTTTGTTTTACAGATAGAGAAAACTCCACTGTGTTTTTCTACTTTCATCTTTCCTATTGAAACAACAGCTTGAGACTCCCTCTAAAGCTCACCAAGGATTTAAATGCACTTCCTGAGAAACCAGGAACACTGGAAAGGCTCACCAGTCCTTCACACTACACCAAAGGCTCCTGGCACCCAGGCCATGCAAAAGCAACTTTCAGCCCAGAAGGGATCAAAAATTTACAAGCAACCCCAAAAAGCAAGTGTGAAATTGAGCTGTATTCCCTAAACTCCACAGGAAATGTAAACATGGAAAGGTTCTATTTTCAGTCCATTCCATTTCTTTCAGGCTACCTGAGCACACAGGATGACTGAAGCACCACCAGGAGCACTGCAAACCCAGCACACAACCACTGCCAGCCTCTGCCCCTCCACTGGGCACTCACCAAAGCCTCAGTGCTGTGCTGGTGCTTCAGGCAGGGCTGGGCACTGATGGAAATGGAACTGGAATTGTGTTGGCTCTGGCTGGCACTTTCAAAAGCAGCTCTTGCTGAGTACCTGTTAGCAAGGTATCTGCAAGCATGCAGCTCCAAGGGCTAAAATAAAAACCTTTGCCTAAGCACTGTTCCCTTTCCCTCCAGTAAGGTAAATTGCTTTGAAGCTGAATCCACAGCGAGCACTGCCATGGCCTGAGGAGATGCTGCACCACGGAAAACCTCTGTTATGCAACTGCAGAATCAAAGAACAGCTCTCCCTGAACCACTAATACTCATTTTCCTTCTCTTGGGCTAATTATGCCCTCAGGGATACTCTTGAAAAGACACTGAACCTACACCCAAAGAAACCAGTTGGTGCAAAATAAATGAGAATCTTTTGACTACACTGCACTTGTTATTTTAGGGGGAATGATGCTAAGGGAAGAAGGGAATTGTTTCAGTCTTGTAGCCACAAAAGTCTTCCTGGTGTGTTATTTACAAGGAAAATATTATATGACATAAAAAACCAACACAGCTTCTCTTTTTCACAGCTGAGTGACCACTGAAGAATTTGGTGAGCAGCAGAGGAGGGAGAGCTGGAGAGGCAGCTGGGCTTTAAGGACTCAACAGTTTATAGAGTCTTGGAAAGTGCAGATTGATTTGAGCAGATCCTACCAGTGGCTCCAATACTGGCACTACCATGAGAACTGCAGGAAGGGAGAAATGTGGACTCACTTATCCAGATCATGAATTCCTGTCCCTGGAGTGTCACAAGGACATCAGAGCTCTCTGGGGAGCCTTCTGTGAGTCAAAAACATTATGGCACTGCTTCCCTCCAGTACTGCTTTATTTTCCAAATGGCCACTTTGTACAAAAGCACACTTCCATTCACACCCAAACCCAAACCAGCAGGGACTGGAGAGACTGAGCCTAGGGGAAATGCTCCAACCACCACACAGAGCACAGGGCCAGCACAGAGCACTGCCCCCATCCCCTGCTTTGTTTAGTAGTGACTAATAAAAAAGACAAGAAAACTAAAGGCTGCCACCTTAAACACAAAATAAAGTAAAATAGAAATAAAATACAGTCAAATACTGACAAACAAAACCAAAGTAACTGCCACCACAGCACAGCCTTCAGGACTGAGGCAACAAGATGGATTGCTCCAAGGCTGGCACTGGTCCCAGGCAGCAGCAGCTCCCTGAGGGGCATGAGGAGAAGCAAAGTCTCTGCACTCCTTGCTGTGGGTCACTCCTCACACACACAGCTAGAGAATGGCTCTTGGCTTCCCAGCTGTTCGAGGTGATGCACAGCCAGGGACCAAAGCTGGCAGCCACAGGCTGCTCCGGGCAGAGCACTCCAGGCACTGCAAAGCCCAGGCCAAGGAGCAGCCAAGGCCTGGCAGCAGCAGGGCTGGGTGCACAGCTGGGCTCACCCAGGACACGCCAGAGCCCAGAGCTCAGCTCTCAGTGACACGGGGGCAGTCCCAGGAGCTTCGGTGGGAATCCCCATCCCTGGAAGTGCTGAGTAAAGGGGAAGATGTGGCACCTGAGGTCACAGCTTACTGCTGAAAACACGGGGGTGGTGTTGTGCTGGTGGTTGAACTTGATGATCTTAAAGACCTTTTCCAACCTTAACAATGCCATTGTGACACTGATTTAGCAGCAAACCAAGCACACTCCACTCCAAGAGAGAAAAGAAATCAGACTAAACTCCCTTTAGTCTCCATGTGAGCAGCAAAAGGAGGCTCCCATCAGCCTCCTCCTGGCTCTGCCACTCCCAGCTGAGGCTCCTGAACTGCAAGGCTCAGTCTGCCTCTCCTCATGCTGGTCCTTTGTTTCAAAAAAAGACATTAAATCCACTCCAGCTGCTCTCATTGGAGAGCTGCTGATCTAAACATCTAGTGGATGGCTAAAATTAGTTTGAACTACTTCCTTTTCTGGAAACAGTGTTTCAGCAACAAATCAGAGTTCGAAACCGAGATAAAAGCAAAGGACTAAGATGCAAAACAGATGCAAAGCTGATCTTTAAATATTCTCTGCCAAACCTACAGAGTGGGAGCTGCAGAGTGTGGGACCACTGGCACCTCTCTGAAGCTGCCCCAGCAGGTACATAGAACCCCAGGAGCCCCAGGCACTGCCTGAGGAGCCCAGGAGCCAGCAGAGTGTCCTGGGGGCTGGGAGGGACCCTGGGCCATGGGGAAGAGCAGTCCCAGCAGCCCAGGGAGTGATCCTGCCCCTCTGCTCAGCCCAGGGAGGCACCTCTGCAGTGCTCTGCCCAGCTCTGGGCTCCACAGCTCCAGAAAGACCAGGAGCTACCAGAGAGGGTCCAGTGGAGGCCACAAGGATGATTTGGGGCCTGAAGCACCTCCCTGGTCAGGAGGGGCTGTGGGAGCTGGGCCTGGTCAGTCTGGAGAAGGGAAGGCTGAGAGGGATCCCATCAATCCATAAAATGTCCCCAGGTGGTATCAGAGGATGGTGCCAGGCTCTGTTCAGGGCTGTCAGTGACAGGATGAGGAGCAATGGCCATGAACCAAACCACAACAAATTCCATCCCCGTGAGGAAGAGCCTCTTCCCTCAGAGTAGCAGAGCCCTGGAACAGCTGCCCAGGGCAGGCCCCTCTGTGGCCACACCCCAAACCCCTCAGACACATTCCTGTGCCCCCTGCCCTGGGCTGGCTGATCTGCAGAGGCCCCTCCAGCCCCAGCCATTCCCTGTGTCCTGCCAGGAGGCCCAGGGCAGCCCCTTCCCCACTGCTCTGCCCAAAGGCAGCACCAAGACTGAGCTGTGCCCCAGCTGCTCTGGCAGAGCCTCACCTTGTTTTGTGAGTGCCTCCCTCAGGGCTGGGGTGATCATCTCCCTCCTCTCAGCCTCCTCCTTGCTCCCAGCTCCAGCAGCTCCTTCCTGCAGCTCCTGCTCTCTCTGTTGGAAGACAGGGAGTGAAAAACAGCCAGTTAGAGCCAGGCATCACCCCAAACACCTGCTGGGCCAAACTGAGCCAAGTGCCACACAGCAGTTCCTGCCTCCTGTCATCCTGCATCTCATCCCTCTTCCCATCAGGCATTTAGGACAGGAATCTGGAAAAGGAACACCCTCCAGCACACCAGATCTGTCCCACTGACACAGCAATAAAATTCCCAAGGACATCTTAACAACCAGGGTGTGAAATCTCATCCAGGAGTGACTCCAGGTTTTAAGCCCAAAATGTTTCATGAGTGCTCAATAACCAAACCAGTGTGTGCCTGGAGTGCCACTTCCTGGGAGAGCTCAGGGAGAAGCCCCAGGAGCTCAGAGAACAAGGAGCCCTGAAGCAGCAGCCACAGCAAAGGCCTGCAGGAAAGGGCTGATCCTCCTGCCCCCTCCAGCAGCAGCCCCTGGAAGTCTGGCTTCCAGCTGCTCCCACACACAGCTGAGCCCTGGCAGGAGCTCCAGATACTGGGGAAAAGTCACAGGCAGGAGAAGCAAACCCTGGCACGTAACAAGTGGTGACTCCCCTGCTGTGTGAGTGTCACAGCTGAGACTTTATGGGTATTTATTGTTTCATGTCTGCACAAAGAAGCATCAAAGTGGAAATAATTACTTGGATATTTCATGCAACTTGTAATCTGTCAGTCCTTTATGGCTTTTATTGAAGGAGTTCTGCATAAACAACAAACAAAAACCAGCAGAGGACATTTTGTCTTGACAACACTGAGGCTATTTCACATCCAAGCCTCTTTTGTGCCAAAGCCATGGAAAAGTTAATGGCAATGCTTCCAGTTTGAGTCTCTGCACCAACTGTCACATCACTAAGGAAACCAGTGCTCCTGACTGGCCAAACTGCTCATCAAAACCAGAGAGGAGCTGACTGCCCCTGCACACAAACAGACTGCTTCTGTACCTGAGCAACAGCTCAGGGAATAATAGGTGTCTGCAAAGAAAAATAAATTTAAATATTGAAACCCACACACAGAGAGGTTCAAGGACAAACAGAGCTCCTAATTAACACTTAGAAGGAAACAGGAGAGTAAAACATTTAGGGACAGAGATTATTACCTTCCCTACTTGTTTTGGATAAAATTCTGCTCTCATTTTCAGGGATGTTGTTCAGAAATGTATTTTTCAACAATCAGTACCACAACATGGTCCTTTCTGAAGGAGAAAACTGTATCTACCTTCTGCTTCCTTCCACTCAGCTTCCTGAGCCTTTAGGCAAGTCTTCTTCATTGGTTTCTGTCAGACATCAAAACTCCCCTGGAAGCCTACATCTAATAATTCATTGTCATTTAGTGGGTTTTAAAGCTCATTTCTGAAGTCTTGATCTTAATTTATCAGCAAGACTCTTCAGCAGTAAAATATTAATATTGCTGGGAAAGCTTCATGCATAAGAAAGGAAGGAGATAATACATAGAAACTTCATCTTCCAGTGTTAAATAAGGACCTTGTCCTGCCACAAGCACAGACTGAGGCCCTGCCCATGGCAGGGGAGTGGAACCAAAGGAGTTTTAGGGTCCCTTCCCACCCAAACCACTCCCTGATTCTGTGATCTGGGAGCCCCTTGAAGTCCTGAGCAGGATTTAAACATGGACACCTCCTGCCCTCAGCTCTGCCATCTCAGGCCAGGTCAATCCTCCCAGAAGAACTACATTTCCACTGTGGACAACATCCTAATATCAAAAATGCAGCCATTAATTTCTTTAAAAATGAGAGACCTCATCCAAGAGAGCCTCCAAAGACAAAGTCCTTCTGCATGGAAACCATTTGCATTTCTACCTCTGTGTCACTGCAGCACCTGAGGAAAGCACCTCAACAGAACAACATCCCATTCCTTCCTGGCAGGGCAGAAATAGAGCTCAATGATCATCTTCCCTCCACAGAGGGGATGACAGTTCTCCCTGCCCACACCCTGATGTGAGGCCTGCAAACAAAGCCATGCTTTGTTTTTCCCTGCCCTGCAATAACTGCTCACTTTGGCAAGGGATTGGCTGCACATACTCCTGGTGGGAAATTGAATTCACTGCACAGGGATTTTTCCTTATTTACTTAATAAACTTTTCAGATCTGTTACTGAGGGTTGGAGAGGAGGGGAAAAAAGTTAACTTTGCACAGAGCAAACATCTCCAGTTGTGGTGATTTAGTAGAAAGCCCTGCAGTAAATCCAAGGCAAATCACTGTCTTTCCATAAGAAATCAAGCAAGCAGTGACAAGAGCCAGCTTTTCAGGCCCTTGAAATATTTCATTTCAGCCAAAAACTGGTGCTGCAGCTCACAAAGGAGTGAGCCCAGAGATGAGGAAAACTTCTGGATACACCCCAATTCCTTGGAAGGCACAGCACAGCACACTGCAGGCTGGAGGAGTTTGTTCTGAATAAAGGCAGATGAAGCTCAGGTATGGGGGAAAAAGGCAGCTGAGAGGAAAAGGAATCCCCTCCCTTTCTCCCTCACAGGCAACACACTCCCAAGGCAAGGCAAACAACTTCCAGGGACCAAGAGCCCCTGACACGAGTGAGGCCCCAGCACTCCCTGCCCCAGGACAAAGCCAGTGCCAGTGTCTCAAAGGGCTTCCAAAATCTACCTTCCAAATTCAGCCCCAGCCACCCCCAAAGGTGCCCACCAGGATGAGCTCCTCCCACTGTCCTCCTCTCTGAAATGCTCTCTCAGGATGTCCAGGTACCTGACAGCTCCCTGTGTTTCCCACTTCACCCATCAAACACTCCTCAAACTGATTGTGCAGGGGGGAGAAAAATAAAGAAGGCACCAAAACTCCACACAAAGCTAGGGAACAGGAGGTTGTGTGGAGAACTCCCAGCACCTTCCAGGGTCTGGAGGGGACCCTGGGAAGCCAGAGAGGAACCCTGCATCAGGAACTGGAGTACTCTGACAGGCAGGTTCACTCTGACAGAGGGGAAATTAGTTAGATATTAAGGAGAAATCCTTCCCTGTGAGGGTGGGCAGGGCTGGCACAGGGTGCCCAGAGCAGCTGTGGCTGCCCCTGGATCCCTGGCAGTGCCCAGGGCCAGGCTGGGCAGGGCTGGGAGCAGCTGGGACAGTGGGAGGTGTCCCTGACCATGGAACAAGATGAGCTTTAAGGTCCCTTCAAACCCAAGCCATTCTGTGATTCCCTAAATTAACTTAATTTAGCACTTTTAGCCTCGTGGCTCTATTTACTGATGTGCCATGGCAGGAGGGAAAAAAGCTCCCCCAAAAGCTTTTACTCTCAGAAAAAAATTTACACCCAATTATGACTCAAATTCTTTCCTGCTTAATCTCCCAGGGGTCAGACAAAGGGAACCCCTGGCCTTGCCACGATTTACAGCCTCATCCATCTACAAGCTCCAGGATCTTTTCCCAAATGAAAAGCAGAAGCATTAAGCAAACAGGAACACACCAGGGCTGGAGCCAGCAGGAACAGAACAGCACTGAGGGAACGCTGGCCAGGCTGTCAGGAAAACTGCCTGGCAGCAAGAAGGATTAGCAACACTTCCCCAGGAGCTGGGGAATGAACTGTTAAAGTTCATGAATTATATGAAGGAGAGTTAAAGTTCACAGAGCAGAGCTCTGGAAGCAATGCCCCTGGGGCTGCAGGACAGCCAGCAATGCTGGCAGCTCCTGCCCCTGCTCAGCTCCTCTGGCAGGGGCACCACTGACAGAAGCCACTGGAGATTTGGGGAGCTGATGAGACAGCAGGCTGCCCACAGGAACGCTGCTCCTTTCCTTACAAAGCAACCTGCCTGCAAGGCTGAAACACACGGGAAAAAGGGGACAGCCCACAAAGACAGCCCTGAACACAAGCACAGGAGCAGAGGGTGCTCTGTGGGGACTGTCCTCCTGCAGGAACACAGCTGTGGCTGTCACAATTCAGCGTGCCAGGCAGAGACAGAGCTGCAATTTGCTGAGCCCAGGGATGAACACCCTGTCAATCCCACAGCACCCTGGCCCTCGCTGCTGTCAGTCCCCAGCAGGGACAGCCTGCAGCTCCTGCAGCAGAGAGCTGAGCACTCAGAGTGAGGGAGCTGTGAACCAGCAAACAGCCCAACAGACAGAAAATCTTATTAAAAACAGCTGCCAGAGTCTACATAATCACAGGCCACACACCCACCCCAGCACTGCCCAATGAAGCACGAAGAGCTGAGAGCAGCACGAGGAGCTGAGCTGGGAACAGGGCAAGGCAGCACACGGCCATGATCAAACATCAGCCTGGGGCAGAAGGGAAAACTGGGGCAAGTGTTCTCAAAAAGTGGCCCTAAAGTCACAGAATCATGGAATGGATTGGGAAGGACTCTAAAGCTCACCCTATAACACCCCTGCCGTGGCAGGGACACCTCCCACTGTCCCAGCCTGGCCTGGGGCACTGCCAGGGATCCAGGGGCAGCCACAGCTGCTCTGGGCACCTGTGCCAGCCCTGCCCACCCTCACAGGGACAATTCCTGCCCAAAATCCCACCTAACCCTGCCCTCTGGCAGTGGGAAGCCATTCCCCATCCTGTCACTCCATCCTCCTTGTAGGTTCCCTTCCAAATGGGGAAAGTCCCTGAGAAGTTCTGACTGATACCAAAAAAAACCAAATTCAGAATCAGGAATTTTCTCTCCCTAAGTAGAAATCCCTGTGAATTTCAAACAAGGAGGTGGAATCCCAGCTCCCTCCCTATGCTGTGGGATAACAGAAGGTCCCTGGTGTTATCCTGAGGCAGCAGCCCCAGCTCCCACCTAAACAATGGAAAACAGACCTGCAATTCCATCACCACAGAGGGAATTTTCCATTTCCTTTTGTCTGAAAAGTCAGTGCTGAGATTTCTGAGCAGAATTTAAAATCCCAAATTCCTGCAGACAAGCAGTGACAAGAGCTTATGCTGCCATCCAAGTGTATCAGCCTGAAAGGGCACTGAGCATCTCCCATGAAATGCAGAAGCAAAAATGATCCCACCAACGTCATTTTCTTGAAGGTTCACCATCAGCCCAAGTCCTCAAGGTCACAACTTTCCAGTGCATCTGCAGGGGGCATTCAGAGTGCTGCACTGAGCTCCACCAGCACTGCTCTGCTGTAGGGCAGCTTTTACAAGGTGCTGCTGGACACAGCTCCAGCTCACACACTGCTGAGAGGCCCTGCCAGAGTTTGTTTCGATTTGGGAGACTTCCCTGACAAGCCAGGAACAAGACTGATTTTCAAAGGCACCAAAGGAGTCAAAACTAACAACGTGTCCGTGTCCACCCAAGAGGGACTGCTTATACTTGAAAGCTGAGACATATTTTCACATTTTATTTCTTTCTTCTGTGCTACAAAAAATCCCAACTGAAACCCAGTGAACACAGTCTAGCAAGTGTCCCAAATGCCCAAATTCAAACCAGTAAGATTCTCCATTCACTCTCTTTTGTTCTCTCACACACAGAGTGGGCAGCACACATCCTTCCACACTCCTGCCATCTTTTGCAGACTTTTTTAAATGGCTCTGTAAAGACTTCTCCCCTCCATTTCTTTCTTTTCCATGGAGTTCAGGACAAAAAGAACATCTCATTTCAACAGTAATTTTTCAGGTGGTAAAAAAACCCCACAGAATACTGGAATAGTTTGGGTTGGAAAGGACCTTAAAGCTCATCCAGTGCCACCCCTGCCATGGCAGGGACACCTCCCACTGTCCCAGCTGCTCCCAGCCCTGCCCAGCCTGGCCCTGGGCACTGCCAGGGATCCAGGGGCAGCCACAGCTGCTCTGGGCACCCTGTGCCAGCCCTGCCACCCTCACAGGGACAATTCCTGCCCAGTATCCCACCCAGCCCTGCCCTCTGGCAGTGGGAGCCATTCCCTGTGTCCTGTCCCTCCATCCCTGTCCCCAGCCCCTCCCCAGCTCTCCTGGAGCCTCTTCAGGCCCTGGAAGGGGCTCTGAGCTCTTCCTGGAGCCTTTTATTCCCCAGGTGAGCAGCCCCAGCTCTCCCAGCCTGGATCCAGAGCAGAGGGGCTCTGCTGCATTGATTTGTAGAATTTGGGGAAGTCTTCTCAAATTTGTCATTAGACATGCAGGAAACTTTAAACACACACAGCAAAAAGAAAACCACTGGAGAAATGGAGCACAAAGCTGGTGAGAAATGGTGAGCAGGAGGCCTGGGCTGCTGCAGGGTCAGTCCTGACTATTTCCACCAAAGGACATGGTCAGGAAAAGGCTGCAAATAAACTCTGTAAGGAAGCCACTGCCACATCACATGCCAGAGACTCCACATCCAGACACAGGATATATTATTAAAGTTACTTTGGGGTTGTTTTTTTCCCTTTTATCACTCACAAGCCTTACTCAGGAAAAGCCTCAAGACCTCTTGTAATTTTGTTTAGTTGTTTAGTAATTGTAATACTTTCCATTAGTCAGGGCTTAGAGAGAAAAGATTTGAACCCATGAAAGGAGAAGGGTATAACATCCCTATGGCAAATCCCACTGTTAATGACAGAAGTAGCCCCCAAGAAGTCCAATTTTTTAAAGCTCATTTTAAAATGTAGGCTTGCATTGAATTCTGAACCAGATAGCACTGGTCAGAATCTGGCCCAGAGCAGCTGCTGCAGATAAGGGCACATTTTACATAAAGGGTTCCTTCACCCATTAAAAGCTGAAGCTTTTGGAGCTGTCACATCAGATTTAACTGAAAGTTACATACCCAAATTTTGTTCCATTTGGTTAACATATCACTGACTATCCTCTCCCCCTTTAAAAATTTCCTAGCTGTAGCACAAAGTTGCACATGACCCTTGGTCTGTAAATCTTAGGCCTTAAATACCTGACTGCCCACTGCCCAACTCCAACCAAACCCAGCTTCCTTAAGAGCTCCTTCACCCAGGGCCTGCAAGGTTTGCAAGGGGTAGGATTTCCAGTGGCTAAACCAGGGTGACTTTTCAGGGAACAGTGCCAAAGGGGCCCAGGGATACAGAGGGACACAAACTGAACCCTCTGGGGCAGGGTTTGGTTCCTGGAAGCTCTCAGTGTGTTCCCCTCTCTTTACATTGCAAATGAGCCTGTCAGCATCATTACACTGCTTGTTGTAGAAAACATGAGCATTAATCTCAAAATTGCATCAACAAAATATGCTCATTTGATTGCTTCCAAAGCCATCAAACAAGGAATCAGGATATTATTATTGCCATTACTCATGCCTGAAGTTTATAAATGTGAAGGTTAATAAAGTCATTCCATTCCCTGGGAATGAGTGTAGATAGATCTGTCCTTTCAGCTGATCTCCCAGCTGGGGGAGATAATCCATACTAAGAACTGGTGTTCCTGTGATTAATGGCACCTTGCAGGCCACAAACGCCATCAGAGTTCACTTTCCCTGACAAATCCACATCAGGGGAAGAACTCTGGAGGACAGGCAAAGTGTGCCACAACTGCAAAACCTCAATGTCCACCTTGTTCTCAAATGCATTATAAAACCATCAGCACATATTATGAGATTGGGTAAACTCATGTGGAATTTGCTGTTGGATCAGCTACCAGTTAATATACTTGAATATATTACCAATATCTACCCAACCTTTTGTCAGTTTGGGCTCAGACTCAGTGTGCAGAAGGTGCCATCACCATGAATTGTGTAACTTCACACTCAGCAGCTCTTTAAAAATCCATCTCTTCTTTAACTCAGTCTGTAATAGCTATAATTCAACCTGGCAGAGAGGTTCTGGCATTCCCCTGGAACTCCTGAATCCATCTGGCCTATGGGGCTGCAGGGTACCAGTACCTGCTTCAAGCCCTTTGACAATACTTCACAAACCTGCAGAATATGGGGAAGAAAGCTGTAAGATAAACCTCAGCCTTGATTTCCATCAAGGTAAACAACAGAAGACAGATGTGAAATTAAATTAAGATGACCTGCAGAGATGTGAGCAAGCATTTATTAGATCACATCACCTCCACAGCCACCCCAGAAAAGGCAGAACAATGAGAAATTCTGACTATCTGTGCCTGCTCAGCAGCCTTACCTGCTAGTGAGTCTCACAAGAGCCAATCCATGCAGAACGAGATGAGAGCTGGACACAAAACCATTTCAAATTAGCTACAATGCACAAGGCAGAACCTGCTGCTCCACACCCCATAGGCAGAGGGGTGAATACCCAACACTGACACCCACAGAGCTCCTGCTGGAGAGTGTCAGGCACATTCCAGACCCAAGGAACTCTGAGGAGGAAGAACTGTCTGTGATACAACCCTGAAGATGCCCAAGTTTCCCTCCAACTCGCTCACTAGTGTGTGACTAGCTCAGATCCCAAAGCCCAGAGCACTTGGCTGTGTGGGCAAGGAGTCCTACAGGACAACAGGTTAGCTCAGGGTGAAACAACAATGTCACACCCATCTCACACAGTTCAGCATTCCAGCAGAAGGAAAATGGCTAAAATGGCCAAAGGCAGAACAACTCACCTGGTACAGGAAACCTCTCAGTGCAGACTCAGAGCCTAGAAAGGGGATGGGACTTCAACAGAGGTGCCCTTATGCACACTCAGAGTCAGCTCTCAGGCCCACACCAACACTTGCCCCCTCAGGATTTAATCCTCTGCAGGAGGGCAGTGTTCAACTCTCACAGAACAGCTCTGCCAGCTCCTCAAAGGAAAAGGTTCAAAGGATCAACTCCTGCAGGTTCCAGCTCCAGGTGAATGTCTGTGGTCAGACAGCAGCTGCCCCTCTGATCAGGGTGGCACTTGGGTCACAGCCACAGCAACCTGGTCTGCACAGTCTCAGTAAGTGCAGAACACAAGCACATCCAACACCCAGGCCTCTCCCTGCTCCAGCAGAGCACCAGGAAGGCTGAGGAGAAAGCAGTTTGGGTCCTGCCTCAGCAAAGGCACAGAGAGCAGTGAACTCTCCCAGCCTGTGTATAACCCACACCACACTGACCTCAGCACTGACTTCTTCCAGCAAACAGCAGGAAGTATTTTATTGCTGTGCTCACTTTTTACTTGTAAACTGGCCCATGATACGTGGTTTTCCTGGATTACACTGCTCCCGATGATGATGTCGCTGTATTCTGTCAGTGAGGGAAGCTCAATGCCCAGTTCTTCACAGCACCGCCGCTGTCAGCGCTGCCCCGGCAGGGCCGAAGCACCGCCCAGGAATTGCAGCAGCGCCGTTCCCTTTTGGCCGCTGACCTCTAGTGGTGAGCGCAGGAGAGAGGAACAGCAACAACGCTCTCCACGAGGAGCCGCGGTTCTTCGTCCCTCCGAAGGGAGGCCAGGAGCGTCCCCAGCCTTCCCCCACAAGCTGCAGGGCACAGGCTGAGCCCGGCTCCGGGACAGAGCCCTCCCACAGCAGCCGGCCTTGCCCCACCACTGGGCTGGTTACAAACAGCAGCACCTGATTTACCTCCTTCCCCTCCCTAAGGGGCAGGAACAGAGATCCCCGTGCCTTGTAAGCTCCTGCCCTCCTTGCACAACCTCCCGTGAGCCACGGCCTGGCTTCAGGTGGCCCAGCAGTGCCACCTCAGCTCAGACCAAGGACATTGCTGTATTTTCATAGTCACAGAGCAGCTGGGATCGGCAGGGACCTCAGAGATCTCTCATTCCACATCCCTTCCACAGGCAGGGACACCTCCCACTGTCCCAGGCTGCTCCAAGCCCATCCAGCCTGGCCTGGGCACTGCCAGGGATCCAGGGGCAGCCACAGCTGCTCTGGGCACCCTGGGCCAGGGCCCCATTTTGGGAAAGAGCTGTGACAAGCCCCACAGTGCAGATGCACCCAAGGGAAGGAAGGTGTAATTACAGAGAGGTCAGTTTGGTGAGAAGGGCATGGACAGCAGCTCAAGGCTGCACAAGCAATGAGAGCACCATTGAGAGCAAAGGGGATCAGCAGATGGGCTCAGAGCACATCACAGGCCATCCCCCCACCTGAGCAACAACTGCTCAGCCAGAGAGTGGGGTGCAGAGCAAGGCCCTGCAGCAGCTCCCTGTCCCCAGTCCTTTGTGTGAGGTGAGTGTGCCACATCCCAGCTCAGACTGAGCAAAGGAAAGGGACCCCAACAGAACCACTGGGAACAGAGCCAGCAAGGGCCTGGGATGGAGCAGGAACTGGGCTGTGTGACAGGCCCAGTGTCTGATGCACAGACCTCACCCTAGGGCAGCAGTGAGCAAGGCAAGGTGCTCTGGCAGCTCCTGCTGCACCTGCAGCTCTGCCCCGTCCTCACACACTGCAGTTCAGTGACAACCCCCAGGCAGTGCAGGAGCAGAGCCTGTGCTCAGGCACTGGACTGGGAATCTCAGAGCAGAGACTTGCAGCCAGATCCAGTGTTAGCTCTGCAAATAAACCCTCCCTCAGACTGGAAAGTCACAGACTACCACTGCAGCATTTGCTTGGTGAGCAAGCCAGAGTCAGTCTGTGACTACACCCAACACACCTCTAAAGATCTTTTTGGGGACAGGCTCTTTAATAGATCATATTTTACTCTCCTTCTAACCAAACCCTGCAGATTCAAATCCAGCCAGTTACATTTTAATCAATCCAGCTGCTCAGTGACCAAGACCTGACCATTCCATTCCCCTCTAACAGCAGTACCTTTGCTTTCTTCATGTGGCCCATGACATTGCCAAGATCCTCAACATCGATGACAGAATCTGTGCCTCCAGCTTCCTCCTCACTACTGGTTTCAAACAATTCCTCTGCCTGTGGGAGAGAGCACAGAAAAAAAAATTAAGAATTTATCTCACTGTTAAATGCAAGACTAAGCTAACCAGGGAAATGAGCTCTCCTCATCAGTAAAGACCACTGAAAACAAGAAATAGCCTACCAAAAACCTATGGGGTGGATATGGAACCCTGAATCCCTTTAAACCCAAGTGCCCTGCTGACAGTAAGACTTATTCCTCCTTGCCTGCAGCAGCCAGCTGCAGCTCCCAAAACCAGCCAGAAGAACCACTTAGTTTCCTATAAAATCCAACCCAGCAATAACTTCCAGCACACAGTAAATGGCTCGAGAGAGGATTCATGTGCCATAGCAGCTTGGGTCTTGCACTGGAGAGCAATAGAGAGGATTTCTTAGTCAAAATCTGCAATCAATCAACACTCCAGAAGAGAGGAATGATGACAGGCAGACACACAAAGGACATACAGGGCTTGCTCAGGTAACAAGCCCCAGCTGCCTTTGGAAAACCCTTGAATGCAGGCAGAGCAGCTGAGCTTCACTGGGTTGAAGTGGAAGGAGGTTAATGACTCACACAGAACTGAACAATGCCCTTGGCCTTGGGACAAGGCAAAGGCTCTGCTGAGAACCCAGCCTGGCTCCCTGGAGCATCTGTCCCCAGCCAGGAACAAGACTCCCTCCTCACACAAATGCCACTGAGCCTGGCTCTATCACTAAATCTATGATCCACCTTTCAGGTGGCTCATTCTTCTTGTTATTGCCATGAGATCCCAGCTCTCTTCCCCCCACTCCAGAATAAGCATCAGGCTCCCACAACAGCCCTTTGGACTGTGGAAGGAAGGGGAGAAGTCAAACAGTGCTCCATATAAAGTAAGGCCTCAAGGATTTTGGCTGTACCTCAGTATTCTCATGTTCTGACGTCCTGTGTTCATTGTCTGAGCCTTCCTTGCTCTGCTTCCCTGAAGATTTGCACTCTCCTTTCTTGCACTTCCCACTGCAGGGCTTCTTCTCCCCTCTGCAGAGTGCCTGGAGCCGGGTGAGGAATTTGCCTTTCCAGGCCTCAAAGTCAGCCTCGATGCTGCCATGCCTGCTCTGGGCCACATTGCAGTCCCCTTCAGCTCGAGTCATGATCCTGCTGGCACTGAGCATCCACAGCCACCTGTCCACCCTCCTTCCAACCTGGGGCAGGAGCAAGGGTTGGAAAGGAAATTCAACCAAGCTCAAGTGCAAGCAGCCAACCAGAAAAACAAGGATTCACCCTGGGAAGAGCCAGTGAGCTGCACGGCACTGCAGGGCAGGGACCTGGGGAGTTCCTCTCAGGTGCTGGCTCACACAGACACAGGGCAGCCTGAACAGCTACACACTCCCTCAGACTCCATTGGAAAATCCCTCTGCCATCCCTGGGGTGAAGGGATGGGCTCTGGGAACAGACTGCTCTGTGTGGGGCTTGTTGGTCAGAATGGTCACGTGTGACACATGGCCCCAGCTCTGAACACAACCTGGGACAAGTGATGCCATTTTTCTGTATGAAATGAGACCAATGACCAGGCAGAGATACTGCCACAGTTCACATCAGGGAATAAAGCCAAAACCCACATCATAAAAAGGAGCCAAGTTTAAAAGGCAGCAAGAGTTTACAGAGCTGTGCTCTCAGGTGATTGCAGAAAGCTTTCAAAGCTAGGAAATGAACTCATTTTTAGGATTTATCAAATGTGTTACCACACCTCCCAGTGTCTGTAGGACTTATTTCCCATTTGAAATCCTATTGCTTCAAAGCTGAACTGCCCAGGTGGCCAAGAAGGTCAATGGCACTGGCTTGTACCAGCAATGGTGTGGCAGTAGGACCAGGGCAGTGCCTGTCTCTCTGTGCTGGCACTGCTGAGGCACCTCCAGCCCTGGGGGCAGTTTTGGACCCCTCACCCCAAGACAGACATAGAGGGGCTGGAGCCCCAGGAGGGGCTGAGGAGCTGGAAAGGGGCTCAGCTGGAGAAAAGGAGGCTCAGGAGGGACCTTGTGGCTCTGCACAGCTCCCTGCCAGGAGGGGACAGCCGGGGGGGTCGGGCTCTGCTCCCAGGGAACAGGGACAGGAGGAGAGGGAAGGGCCTCAGGCTGGGCAGGGGAGGCTCAGGGGGGACATCAGGAGGAATTTCCCCATGGGAAGGGTGCTCAGGCCCTGGAACTGCCCAGGGAGGTTTGGAGTCCCCATCCCTGGAGGTGCCCAGGGAAGGCCTGGACACAGCACTGAGTGCTCTGGGCTGGGGACAAGGTAGGGCAGGCACAGGGTGGCTTCAGCGACCTGGGAGTTTTTTTTCAAGCTCAGTGGCTCTGAGATTCGGCCCATGCCCTAAAGCCAGTGCCCCACCCAGTAAGAGCAACAGCTGCAATTGCCACACGGACCACCAGCCTCATTCACCCATGAAGTCTGATGCACCTCACGCAGCTGAGTCTCTCAAGGAGCAGAAGCCAAGCAGGGAGCTGGGGACACTCACTGTGTTGTAGTGATCCACGTAGGCCGAGTTGCCCAGGCCGAACACGGCGTATCTCAGGCCCTGCAGGAAGCCCTTCCCAACACGGAAGTCATGGGCTGCCTCCTCCAGCCACCGGCAGAACCAGGCTGCGCCCTCCGGGGGCTGCCCCTCCGTGTAGGTGGCCACCAGGAACACACAGATGTTCCTGCTGCTTGTCTGCTCACACAAACAGGGCAGCAGAGAAAAAAAATATCACAGCATTTTCCAGAACTTTCTTTTAAAGCAAAGAGTTGTAACATCCAGGCAGGTGGGAGAAATCAAAAGGCAGGGCTGTCTCCCTTTGGGGTGGGATGGTGCAGGTGACAATCCCAAGGGTGCTGAGCAATCTGCACAGCACCTTAAATTAGCAGAGAGAAGTCAAGCTGAGCAGGAACACAGTGACAGAGCAAACTGGACATCCAGCCCCATCAGCAGCTTCCTGACCCAAGTCCTTCAGCAGGGCAGTACTCCATGGACAAATACTGCAAGCTCCTCAACCTCACATTTACAGGTGTGTTAGGGGCAGTATCAAATGCTGCAATTCATACTGAAACCCTAAGGAATTCCCACCAATATTTTATGCTAGGATTAATTAAAACTCTCAAGTAGCAACTATCAATATTCACAGAAGAAAAACCCATCAAGGATTATTCCACACAAATACACCTCACGAGGAATTTCTCACTTAAAAGCCTCTAAAGGCTGCAGAGGCACCACCACCTTCCTGTCCTGGTTCTGAACCTTGCCCAGGTGTACAGGGCACCTGGGGCAGCCCCTCTCACCCAGCTCATCCCTGAGTCACAGAACTGGCTCATACAAAGTCACTGTCACAGCAAATGTCCAATTGGTGCTTTGAAATTCTCAAAATTTACATATTTTCTGCTGATGAGCTACATTTGCATAGGTAGGGAAGCAATTCAACACATAGCTTTGGGGATTTCCAGAACAACAGAAGAGAAATACAGGAGGAAGCAGCCTTGACAACCCCAGGAAAAACTTGTGCTTATTACTGGTGTTTATGCCATACCCACCTCCTCAGATAAACCATCTTCTGGATCGTAATCTCCCATGTTAATGACTTCCACAGGCAAATTAAGAGAAGCAACAGCTTCAGCCAGAGCTTTGGCAAACCTCTGAACAAAGAAATGTAAGAAGTTATCAACTACTTCAAGCCACACAAGCCCTGCTGTGCTCAGCCACAAGACTTCTCTCAGGACAGGAAGAAAAATTACACAGGAGGCCTGGACACCAGCACTGCAATTCCTCACACTAAAACAAAAATGGAATATATGGCTAACAGTTACAACATTATAATGACTAATCACTTCACACTTACACACACAAATTACATTTCTTCTTGAGAAAGCAACAAAACCAGCACTTCTCTCTATGAAGCCTTGCTAGAAAATTAAAATCATAGTGCAAGAGTGATCTTTTAGCTTATAATCAATCTCTACTACACGCCTTGCTTAAAAGGAGAAGGTAAATTGTTATTTTTATTTAATTTTTCACTTATCTTGCACGTTGGGCAATGATTGTAACAAGCTAATGAATGTGCTGATGAGCTCCCAGATCTGTACCCAGAGCAATGTCTTAAGGCAAGTGATGTTCTCAAATCAGAACAATATTTCAAAGCAATTTCACAGATGTGCAATAAAAGTACAGATACCTTTGCTGTGCCAGTCTGAGAGCCATAGAAAATCTTCACTCCAGCAACATGGACCTCCTGAGCCTGAGGGGGGGCACATCCATTTCCCAGTTTGTTTGCTGTTCCCTCAGGGGAAGAGGGATTCCCATGGGATTTCTCATCCTGTTAAAAAAGAGCTGTGTCACATGCAGTCCCTTCTCCAAGGGCTGTCAAAACAAGAGCATTTAAAATTCAAATCCTGGGGCCACTCTCTGCAACAGTCAAAGCATTTTGGTTCCTCTCACATCCAGACAAACACACCAGGACCTGTTTTCCTGACCTAGGCCACGCTACAATACCCATTCTGGGAGGTAACAGGACCCAGCTGAACCTCCAAAGTTCTGCAGCAGATCTTTACCCCACTGCATGAGGAGGTTTTCAATTCATCAATGGCCCAGTTCCCTCCCCTCCCAAAACCAGCCCAACTCTGCCATTACCATCATGAAAACATGAAGGTGCAAACTGGGGACAAGCAGAGAGGTTTACCTGGAGTGACAGAGCGATCCAGAGGGACATATTCTCCCAGGAACAGTGTGAGGAGTGCCTGCTGAGCTCTGCCCCATCATCAGAGCAACAAGAGCATTCAGTGACCCACAGACACAAACAATCCAGGCTGAGGATCACAACCAGATAACCAAACTGCATTTGGGCTTTGCAGCACCTTCAGCAGGCCCACAGCAGAACTACCCCGTTCCACCCAGGTTTTTGGGGTTTTCTCAGAGAGAAGTGCTGACAGGCTGTTACCTTTCTTTTGGTTCTGGTGGTGGTGAACTGAATGACAATCCAAAGGCTGATCCCAAAAGCAACAGCAGAATAGATGTAAAATCTGTGCAGCCATATGGACACCAGGCAAGTATGGAAGAAGCTCCAAGTATCCATTGAGACATCTCAATCTGGAATGTCACAGATTCCTACAGAGTGAATATGGAATGAGCACACACAAAATAATCACACAGTACCCACAGCCTCACATCACCAGCTATTGCCCAGGTTTTGCAGAAAACAGCTTCTGGCTACAGACAAAGCTCTGAAATTGAATCAAGAAGCCTTCACCTCTTCAGGTGTGTCAGCTGAGCCCCAAACTAGCATTCCATACTGTCAGAGGGAAACTCTGGGTTTTTCTTTGATAAGGCAGCTCTGTTACAGGGAAAAGCAGAAAATACTTGTGCTATCCAAGTCCCTGAAAGGCAAAAGTCTTTGTGAAGAATCCAGTGGATCATACTGGCTTTAGTTTTACACAAACCCAACAAATGCAGCTCTTTGGAATGAAAAAGCTCCAGTCCAAGGGGGAAATCACCTGCCCAGAACTTTCTGCTGAACACAACCCTTGTTTACACCCATTAGATGTCACACTGACCACAAACAGAGTTTCAAGGGCAGACTGAAACGTGGATGCAATTGGAAATGCTTTCACAGAATTGTATGATGCAAGTGAAGTTTGATTTGGAACCACCGAGATATTCCAGGTTGGTTCAGAACACTCAGGGCACAGTAAGCCAGGGTACAGCCAGGAATGCACCTGTGTGATATCTAGGAATCTCTATTTCATATGGAATATTCAGGCATTCCAAAAAGGCTGATTTGTTATACTTATTGACTGAGGAACAGAGCTGACACCCTCCTTACTGTCATCTGCAGCTTGGATCCTGTTTTTGCAGGTATCAGTCAAGAGCACAGAATCCAAGTACTTCCAAGAGGCTAGAAACTCATACTGGCTGTTACTAAAGTTACCAGAGCAAAGACTTAAGATGTCCCCCACTCCTCCAGCAGCAACACTGAGACTTACAAAAGAGAAGAGCCAAGAGCACTTGCCCAGTGCTCCCAGTTTTACCCAAACTAGATATAGGAATTCCCTTAACCTCTATACAATCCCCTCAAATGCAACAGATGCTGCACATATCCAAGGTAATTTTAGCTCCAAAACGCACACATACATACACACTATTATTCCCCACACAACTACACCCCCCTCATGGTTATCATCCCCACACACATGCACCCCAACCTCGTGGTAATGCCCCTCTCTCCCCCAAATACCCCTCACAGTTATTACCCCACCTTCCCCTGCCTCTCACACTTACCATCCCACCACCCTCACAATTATTAACCCACCACAGTTACTACCCCATACGCCATTCATAGTTAATAAACACCCCTACAGTCATTACCCTCATCTCCCTCCACAGCACCCTCTCACATTTATAACCATACACTCACACAGTTATTACATCCCTCCTCAGGGTTACTAGCCCATACACGCATTAATACCCCACAAACACGGGTATTACATCCCCCCTCACGGTTATTAACCCATACACACATTAATATCCCACAGACACGGGTATTATATCCCCCCTCACGGTTATTAGCCCATATACACATTAATATCCCACAAACACGTTTATTACATCCCCCCTCACGGTAATTATCCCATACACACACTATTACCCCACAGACACGGTTATTAACCCATACACACATTAATATCCCACAGACACGGGTATTACATCCCCCCGCACGGTTATTAACCCATACACACATTAATACCCCACAAACACACTTATTATATCCCCCCTCACGGTTATTAACCCATACACACATTAATACCCCACAAACACGCTTATTACATCCCCCCTCACGGTTATTAACCCATACACACATTAATACCCCACAAACACGCTTATTACATCCCCCCTCACGGTTATTAGCCCATACACACATTAATACCCCACAAACACCGTTATTATATCCCCCCTCACGGTTATTAGCCCATACACACATTAATACCCCACAAACACCGTTATTATATCCCCCCTCACGGTTATTAGCCCATACACACATTAATATCCCATAAACACCGTTATTATATCCCCCCTCACGGTTATTAGCCCATAAACACATTAATACCCCACAAACACTGTTATTATATCCCCCCTCATGGTTATTAGCCCATACACACACTATTACCCCACAGACACGGTTATTAGCCCATACACGCATTATTACCCCCCCAGACACGGTTATTCTATTCCCCCCATCGCGGCTCTCTCGCTCTCTCTCTCACACAGCCACCACCTGTCCCGTCCCGGCACGGACCCCGCTCCCCGCCGGGCTCCCCTCACGCCGCCATGCGCCGCTCCCGCCCCTTCCGCCCGCGCCGGGGCCGCCGCCATTCACTGCCGGGCCGGGCCGGGGGCGGAGCGGGCGGCCGCCGCCATGTCCATCTTCACCCCCACCAACCAGATCCGCCTCACCAATGTGGCCGTGGTGCGGGCGCGGCGCGCCGGGAAGCGCTTCGAAATTGCCTGTTACCGCAACAAGGTCATGGGCTGGCGCAGCGGAGCGTGAGTGCTCGGGGAGCCGGCGGGGAGGCGGCTCGGGCCTGGCCTAGGGCCCGGCGTGGGGCCCGGGTGTGAGAGTCGTACCCGGGCACCCCGTGTGGGGCTCGGTGGTGACGCGGGAGGGGAGCCGTGTGAGGACCGGGAAGGGCCCGGGGTCTGGGTGTGGAGCCCGCAGTGACCGTGTGGCGCCCGTGTGTGAGAGCCGTACCCGGACACCCCGTGTGGGACTCGGTGGTGACGTGGGAGGGGAGCCCGTGTGAGGACCGGGAAGGGCCCGGGATGTGAATGTGGAGTCCGCAGTGACCGTGTGGCGCCCGTGTGTGAGAGCCGTACCCCGGCACCCCGTGTGGGACTCGGTGGTGACGCGGGAGGGGAGCCCAAGTGAGGACCGGGAAGGGCCCGGGGTCTGGGTGTGGAGCCCGCAGTGACCGTGTGGGGCCCGGGTGTGAGAGCCGTACCCGGGCACCCCGTGTGGGGCTCGGTGGTGACGCGGGAGGGGAGCCCGTGTGAGGACCGCGAAGGGCCCGGGGTCTGGGTGTGGAGTCCACAGTGACCGTGTGGGGCCCGGGTGTGAGAGCCGTACCCGGGCACCCCGTGTGGGTCTCGGTGGTGATGCGGGAAGGGGAGCCCAAGTGAGGACCGGGAAGGGCCCGGGGTCTGGGTGTGGAGTCCGCAGGGCCCGTGCGGGACCCGGTGTGGGCCCAGCCCCTGATCTGACCCCGGGAGGAGGCGGGGGCCGGTAACTGGAGCACCGGGAGCACCGTGCCCGTGCCTCGGCAGCGACACCTCTGTGCTGGAAGGTTCTGGCTGTGCTGGTTCAGCCCGGGGCAGCGAGAGCTGTTTCTCGTCGCTGAACACAATGCTCCTGGCATTGCCGCTTTGCTGGAGGGGGGCTTTGGGTAACGCATGGGCTGCCAAGATAAGGGGCAATGATTTTCAACTGACAGAGGTCAGGGATGGATAGATGGGAGATTGGGAAGGAATTGTTCCCTGTGAGGGTGGGGAGGCTGTGGCACTGGCTGCCCTGGATCCCTGGCAGTGTCCAAGGCCAGGTTGGACACTGGGGCTTGGAGCAGTCTGGGACAGTGGAAGGTGTCCGTGCCCATGGCAGGGGTGGCACTGGCAACATTTTGGGATTACTCTGAGTTTTCTGCATTTGTCTCAATCTCTAGGGAGAAAGATCTTGATGAGGTCCTGCAGACACACACGGTGTTTGTCAATGTCTCCAAAGGCCAGGTGGCAAAGAAGGAAGATCTGGTTAAAGCATTTGGGACAGATGACCAAACAGAAATCTGTAAGATGGTAGGTTTCACACACTTTGCTTTATAAAAGATGTGAGAAGATTTAGTCACATAGGTCAGTTTGGACTGAAGGGTGTTTATAGAATGCTGCTATAGCTGAAAGGGTGATTTGTTAAGAAATTGATTTTTAAAAAGCAGTAGCTCTGTTTTATAGTTTTAAATTTGGCATTGCATGTGGCCTAACACACAGCTTGCATGCACCTATGTGTCTGGACACAGCCAGCTCTGAAGAGTCCCTCATATAAGGTAAGGTTTTAAGAATGCAGAGAAGGCAAGGGGAAAGTTGCTTACTTTGGAGAGTTCACTTAGGTGTTAGTAACAGATTTAATTTCTTAGTCCTTACTGGTGAGATATGAACTGTGGACTTGCTGTGGGTGATGAGATTTCAGTTAGTGCCTTGAGCCAGTATTGCCCTGGCAGCCAGGAGGGACATTTCTCTCCTAGGGTTGCCAGGCCCAGCATCAACAGCCAGGCCGGGGAGGGGATTGTCCTGCTCTGCTCTGGCCTGGGGTGGCCTCACCTCCAGTGCCGGGGCAGTTTTGGGTGCTGCACTATAAGAAAGATCTAAAGCTGTCGAGTCTAGAGAAATCTACAAAGGAGGTGAAGGGCCTGGAGCAGCCACGTGAGGAGCAGCTGAGGGCCCTTGGTTTGTTCAGCCTGAGGAGACTTGAGGTCAGACCTCATCAGGGTCTGCAGCTCCTCCCAACAGACAGCTCTCATTTCTGCTCTGTGTGACAGGGACAGGGCCCAATAAGTGGCTGGAGCTGTGCCAGGGCAGGTTTAGTTTGGATTTTAGGGAAAGGTTCTTCCCCCAGAGGTGCTGGCACTGCCCAGGCTCCCCAGGGAATGGGCACAGCCAGAGCTCCAGGAGCTGCCAGGGATGCCCAGGGAGGGATTGTCTGTGCAGGGCCAGGAACTGGAATGGATGATCCCCTGAAGGTCCTTTCCAGCCCAAGAAATTCTGTGATTCTGTGAAATCTATGCTTCTCTTGCTGCCACTTAGTGCTTCTGTGGTGAGTTTTTTTGTCTGAAGCCTTTCCAATGCTGTCTGTTCCAATGTTTCACATTATTAATTTGGTTATTGTTTGCTGCGCTTCAAATCTCACCCAGCCTTTCAAGCAGCTGTCAGATGTACCAAAGTTCCTTCACCTGTCACCCTTCACATCCACGATGGGCACGAGCTGATTTCGCTGTGTTGCAGATTTTGTCCAAAGGGGAGCTGCAGGTGTCGGACAAGGAGCGGCACACGCAGCTGGAGCAGATGTTCCGGGACATCGCCACCATCGTGGCCGACAAGTGCGTGAACCCCGAGACCAAGCGGCCCTACACAGTGATCCTCATCGAGAGGGCCATGAAGGACATTCACTACTCTGTCAAACCCAACAAGAGCACCAAGCAGCAGGTGAGCTTCCTGCTCCGAGCTGGTGCATGCAGTGCAATTCCTCAGGGATCAGCAGAGCCCTGCGATCTGAGGCCTGCACAGGGATTGATTACTCAGCCATCTGGCAGCTGAGTGCTGGAGAGAAGCAGCCCCTGAAACTCGATTTGTTTGCTGAGAATTCAGAAAGGCAAAAACCCAACAGTGATACAGTTAGAACAGAAATAAAAGGTTTATGATTTATGCTAGTTGAGGTTGTGTATCAGGTTTGCATCTGAGCCACATGAGTTTGTGGTGTTTTGCAGTATAGCTATTTAATTTTATTTCAGACAGCTTTTAAGTGTTCAAAGTGATCACAAACAACAAGAAGTCTGCCTTTTCTTGTTAATCTGTCAAAAGAGCATGATAGCAACCTCCCTGCAGCAGAGTGGCAGTGACCAGCACTGAGAGATGGCTCTGAAGCTGGAAAAAGGTTCAAGATTTGGATCTGGGTGCTGGGTTTTAAGCAGGTGTGTAAATGCTCTTTTTCTTGTCCAACAGGCCCTGGAAGTGATCAGGCAGCTGAAGGAGACCATGCAGATTGAACGTGCTCACATGAGGCTGAGGTTTGTCCTGCCAGCAAAGGAGGGCAAGAAGCTGAAAGAGAAGCTCAAGCCACTGATTAAAGTTACTGAGAGTGAAGACTTCCAGGAAGAGCTGGAAATGGTAAGCAAAAAGCAGTCCCTGGGGTTCAGGTTTGATTTGACTACACATGTGTATTTTGCTAGGAGATGAATTCGTAGATGGAAGTTGTTTAGATAAACTGCAGGCTTACCAAAGATCCTTAATCAGAGCTGCAGTTGGGAATTTTTAGTTTCACACAATCCTAGTGATATGGGCATGGAAGCAACATTTGGTATCCAGAGGTTGCTGCTCCAAGCTGAGGAGTGCACAGTGCAATTCCTCTTAGCAGTGATGATCCTGCAACACTGAGAAGTTTCTCTCGTATGTGGAATGTTATTGTTATTTATTTGGTAGCTTGGCTCTGGATTTTAAGAGTAGTTAATTTTTTTTTAAGTCAGTTTGTGGTAAAGCAAAACTTGGTATGAAAATCTTCATACAAACAGAATGGAATCCAGCAATCCCAGTTGGCAAAAGCCATGTCCAGCATGGGGAACTGGAACTGTAGAGGTCTGTGGAAAGACTGCTGCCAGACAGACCTTGTCAACTCTTCAGAATCCTCCTCAGTAACTAACCAGGATTGTTTTAATGAAAGTGAATGTTAGGCTTGGGTCGGGGCTGATGAAATTCAAGCATTCTTGGCTGACTGATGAAATGTGGAACATTCCAGGTGTGCCTTATTGACCCAGGCTGCTTCAGGGAGATCGACGAGCTGATCCGCTGTGAGACAAAGGGAAAGGATCCCTGGAAGTGCTCAGTCTGAAGGATGTGGAGGAAGGAGATGAAAAGCTTGAATAACAAAACCTTCCTGCAGCAGATCTGCTTCAACAACTTCCCTGCAGTGACTGGTGTAGCCACTCTTCTGTTAGGCCTTCATGGTTTTTTCCAATCTCTTGCTGCCAAATATTTTCTGACACTAATCCTTTGGGATTTTTCCATGCAGTGTGGGTTGGGGGTTTTTTGTCATTTTACACTTGCTTGGTTTACAGATGTCTTTGCCTGTAAGAAGATTTTGTGTCAGAGTTGCACTAATAAGGACTGAGTTAGAGTGTGGTAGGAGGTTACTCTGGCTTTGCTTTAGTTTCAGGGCTGCTGTTGAAGAGTGAGTGGTTTGGTGCCAACTGTTTGTACCTTCAGGTTGTCAGTGTCAAGTAGGAGATTGCACTGGTCACTGAGGAGTGGCTTTGTATATGAGGAGAGGGACCTTAAAAAAAGAGAGCTGCATTTTCACTGCTAAACAGGTGCAAAGTGTGGATCATGTCTAAAAATCAGTCTCTTGGCAGTGTAAAAACTGATGTGGGCTTCCATAATTGGCTGTTAGATAATTAAAAGTACTTCAAAGGACCATTCATAAAGAATTCCTTCACTGGCTATAGCAGCACTTGCTGGGGTAGGGATGATGTTCTCCTAATAACTTATTTGTAGGATATATTTAGCTACATTAATAAAAACAAATTATCATCTATTTATATATTATAGATACAGAAAGAAATAAGATACTTATTTTTGCTAATAGTGGAGGAGATACCCCCAGCTGTGGCAGTGCTTTTGTAGGCTGGGGGAGTAGCCTGTGCTTGGGAGCTGCTGCTTTCACATGATAAAATGAATCTCAGGCAGTGGTGGCCTCTGGCCATGGAGCCAGACAGGCTTTTGTTGGACAGTAATTCCCAGCAGGAATTGTTTGTGTGTGCCCCTTTGCTTTTTAGTGCAACAGAACAATCCTGGCAGCTGTCCTTTATCCTCTGTCCTTTTTCTTGCTGCTCTCTAATCCATGCACGGAATTTCCAGCCAGCTCCTGGGGCATGGGATATAGTTCTTGCTAATTCTGTTAAATCTTGCTGCAGCTGTGTTAAACAAATGATTTGAAGTTGAACCGGGGTATTTCAAAGAAAAGGGGAAGAGAGGACAACAACGGGGGAAGGAGATACTAAAAATACAAACCACCAGGCAAAGCAGATATGGTTCAGTGACTAAAAGCTAAATCAGCAGGAATTGGAGGAGCCTTTAATATGACATTTCTGTTTGCATGCAGATAGCAGGCAGAGGTGAGGAGCTGTGGGCCAGCCAGGGAGGAGATCTCTCCTGGGTGAGCATGGTGCTCTTCAGTTGCTGTTGCCTTCCAGAGACTTCCCCCCTTAGGTGACAGTTAAATAGAGCTGGTTTGTGCTGGTGACCTTTCCTCTGCAGCTTTAACTCATTGTGAATTTCCTGGAATTTCATCAGGAAGAGTGGAAATCAGCTGGAGAAAGGGAGGTTTGGCATGAGAGATGGCTCCAGGGCTGGAGCCTCAGTCCAAGGCTGCCCCTTGGGAGTGGATTTCTGCAGCAGCTAATTTGTGTGCACTCGTGCAAGGCCAGGATCAATTCCTTCAGCAGTATTTTGGGAGGATCTGCCTCTCTAGAGCCTGAGTTTTGCTGAGGGCAGGTGAAATGGATTTTAAAACGCTTTTGTTTGTTCCCAGGGGTTTAAGTGCCACCTAGGAAATGCAGGGGTGTAGTGACTGGATATGCCATGCAGACAGGGCTCGTTGTGGAGAGCAGCTCCCCGAGTCCCACCCTGAGCTGCTGCCTGCACATGCCCCTCTCTCCAGGCACACTTTGGGAAGCACTGAGGAGATCATGTTGATATTTAGCTTGTCACTGGCAGTTAGCACTAACATGCATTCATAAATACACAAATGAGACGCTGAGCAAGACCCTCAGAGAATATTGTGTCAGTAATACATGATTTCACAATTCTTTAATTCCTTGATTTGCTGTGTTTAACACCTTAAACACAACAGGATGGCAGCAGGTTAAAGATCTGGCGTTCCAGAACCTGAATCTAAGCTGATTCACGAGCTTGGTGCTAGGAAGGCAATTTCTTTATAAAGTCTTTTTCTGCAAATCCAAACATTAAAGATTTTCTCTGGTAGAGGGAGCTTGAGTTTATTTATGGACAAATAAAGATACATGCTGGCATTTCTTGTTATGTTTGTCGTTCAGCAAGAATGTATGGTGAGCATCAGAATAAAGCTCAGGATTGGTAATTTGTTTGTCTTTGCCCATTCCAACGAGAGCATAACTCCCTGCACAACCATTTCCTGGCTAATTAACTGGGATTTCCAAATAGATGGGCATTTAAATAAGCTGGCAGCTTGCAGGAGAGCACTGCCGGTGTGTTGGGGTGCACATGTGTTTGCCCTGAAGTTGTCCCGTTCCTGGTGGGGCTCAGAATGTCCCTGACAGCTGCCACTGCCAATGGCAGACAAAGCTGGAATGCCTCTCTGCCCTGCTCTAGGAGCCGATTGTTGTTGATGAGGTGTTAATGAGCCCGTTGTTGCGGGCCGGCCGTGGCTGGGCAGGAGCCGGGGCTGGGCAGGAGCCGCGGCTGAGCAGGAGCGGGGCTGAGCAGGAGCCGTGGCTGGGCAGGAGCGCGGCTGGGCAGGAGCGGGGCTGGGCAGGAACCGCGGCTGAGCAGGAGCCGTGGCTGGGCAGGAGCGCGGCTGGGCAGGAGCGGGGCTGGGCAGGAGCGCTGGCTGGGCAGGAGCGTGGCTGGGCAGGAGCCCTGGCTGGTCAGGAGCGTGGCTGGGCAGGAGCCCTGGCTGGGCAGGAGCGTGGCTGGTCAGGAGCGGGGCTGGGCAGGAGCCGTGGCTGGGCAGGAGCCGTGGCTGGGCAGGAGCCCTGGCTGGGCAGGAGCGCGGCTGAGCAGGAGCGCGGCTGAGCAGGAGCGGGGCTGGGCAGGAGCGTGGCTGGGCAGGAGCCGTGGCTGGGCAGGAGCCGCGGCTGGGCAGGAGCGCTGGCTGGGCAGGAGCCGTGGCTGGGCTGGAGCCGCGGCTGGGCAGGAGCCGCGGCTGGGCTGGAGCCGCGGCTGGGCAGGAGCGGGCTGGGCAGGAGCCGCGGCTGGGCAGGAGCGTGGCTGGGCAGGAGCCGTGGCTGGGCTGGAGCCGCGGCTGGGCAGGAGCGTGGCTGGGCAGGAGCGTGGCTGAGCAGGAGCGGGGCTGGGCAGGAGCGGGGCTGGGCAGGAGCCGTGACTCGGCAGGAGCGGGGCTGGGCAGGAGCGCGGCTGGGCAGGAGCGCGGCTGGGCAGGAGCGTGGCTTGCCAGGAGCGGGGCTGGGCAGGAGCCGGGCTGGGCAGGAGCGGGCTGGGCAGGAGCCGTGACTCGGCAGGAGCGGGGCTGGGCAGGAGCGCGGCTGGGCAGGAGCGTGGCTGGGCAGGAGCGTGGCCGGGCAGGAGGCAGGAGCCGTGGCCGGGCAGGAGCGTGGCTGAGCAGGAGCCGTGGCTGGGCAGGAGCGTGGCTGAACAGGAGCGCGGCTGGGCAGGAGCCGTGGCTGGGCAGGAGCCGCGGCTGGGCAGGAGCCGCGGCTGGGCAGGAGCCGGGCTGGGCAGGAGCGTGGCCGGTGGCGGTTGGCAGGCCCGGTGACGGTTGCGGGGCCGAGCGCTGCGGTCTCAGCGCCGGGGCAGCCGGAGCTCGGCGTGCGTCCCGCCGGGATCGGGAATGGTGGGCCAGGGCATGGAGGGCCCCGGCAGCGCGCGGGGCCCCAAGGCCAAGCTGAGCCAGCGCAGCCAGGAGCTGCGGGCGCTGGTGGGCCTGCAAGGTGCTGCCTCGGGCTGCTCGGGGCGGGGGTCCCAGCCCCCCATCCCACGCAGTGCCACTGCCACGTCTGCCTGATGTCCCCCAGAGCAAGGCGGCAAGATTTTCGCTCAGTCCTGCGAGGAAAAGCTCCGGCAGAACAGGGAGCTGCTCCCCAGCCTGCAGGCGGCCTTGCAGGAGGACTCCAGTGTCCTGAAGTTTGTCCTGAAGGTACCAGCGGCTCCCTGCTGCTGCCCCCTGCCTGGTGCTGGCCCTGCCCCCGCAGCTCCCGCAGGAGCGGGCAGCTCAGGCTGACAGTGGCCATCTCTGTCCCTCCCCTGCCCGCAGCACAACAAACTCCCCATTAAGGATGCGTTCGGAGAGGGCCAGGAGCTCTTTTCAGCCTCTGAGAGCCTGGAGGTAACGGCAGGGGCTGCTCCCAGGGCTGGGGCTCTGGGCACGCTGGGAAGAAGGTGGCAGTGCATGGCAGAGGGACATGGTGCCAGCACCAGGACAGCCCCACAGGGCTGCTGTAGAGACACGGGGTGTTCACGCTGGTCCCATGGGTCCCTGTCCACCATGGAACCCATCCATGCAGCCTCTTGTCCCAGCAGACATCCCGGCTGTCCCACCCCACGTGTCCCTGGCGCTGCCTGGGTTCCTACAGGGTCCAGTTGCATCCCTGGCAGAGAGATGCTGTCCCTGCCCTTCACTGTCTGTCCCAAGGTTGTGCCCTAGTTATAAACCCATGGAGATCCAGGCACTGTGCCCATTGAGCTGCCTTTGCCCAGGGGCCTCTTGCAGGGATAGAGTGGTGCTGCTGCATTCTGACAACATCCCCATCTGGGTCCTGATCGATTTTATTGATCCCCACTCCTCCTCCACGTTATGCAGAGTCCCTAAGCCCAGCCCAACCCAGCCCTCTCATCAGCAGTTGCCCCCCTCTGCCTTACTCCAGCCAGCCCCCAGAGCAAAGCTCTCCCAGACCCCAGCCTGTCAAACCAGTGACAACATCCTGGAGCACGTGTCCCCACTGGAGCTGCAATGTCCCCAGCTCTACCCTGGGGGGAGTTTTCTGGGCAGCACTCCCTTCTCCTGCAGCATCCAGCCTGGAAACTGGTCTCATGCCCATCCAGGTGGTCATAAAGAAGATCGAGGCCAAAGTCCACGAGCAGGTGAAGGTGTGTGACATGCTGCTGCACCAGCTGAGGCAGTGGAGCCAAGTCAGGGACGAGCACCAGAGGCACCTGCAGGAGCTGCAGGATGCTGAGATGGATCCTAAGTGGCAAGAGCCACAGCTGCAGGTACCCAGGAGCCCTTCCTGCTGTGCCAACACCCATGGGGCTTTAAGGCAGCCCCTGCATGGCACACGTAGTACTTTGTGTCTTCCCCCTCCGTGTCTGCCCCAGACCATTCGCCAGCTGGGCAACGACATTGAGAAGATGCTCATGAAAATTCAGAGTGGAGAGGTCGTGACCAACCTGTACCTGCGGCTGCAGGAGGTCCTGAGGAGGGTGAGCCCTCCCTCACTGGGCACTGGCTCACCTGCTCTCCCTGCCAAGGCCCAGGGTGCCCGAGGGGCTGGTCCCCCCCCTGCCCTGTCACAGCGTGGGGCACCCCGTGGGTCACCTGCCCTGGCTCCCTGTGTGCCAGGAGCTGGTGCACCTGCCTCGACACCTGGACCTCCTGTGTGGGATGACTGTGATGTACCATGAGGAGCTCAGAGCCCGGAGTAGCCTCAAAGCCAACAATGCCATCAAGGTGAGATCACTGGAGCCCTTTCCCACCCTCCAGTGCCCACAGACAGCACCCCACACCAGGGCCTGAGAGCCTTCCTTCCACAACGGGCAAAGGAGATGGGGATGAGCTTGCCCACAGCACCCAGAGGCCTCCACAGGTCCTCCCGGGTCTCCCTCTTGTCCCCTGGGGCCGGGGTCAGACTGCCTGAAGGACCAGCCATGGCAAAGGCAGTGTGCTCCCACACCCCAGCTTCACAGCCTGTTTGCATGGACTGGGGTCACTTTTGACACTGTAGCTCTCAGCAGCTCATCAGTAGCTCGAATCACAGATTCATGGAATCTGGTTTGGGTTTGCAGGGACCTTAAAGCTCATCTCATTCCAGCCCCCTGCCCTGGGCAGGGACACCTTCCACTCTCCCAGGTTGCTCCAAGCCCTGTCCAACCTGACCATGGACATTTTCAGGGATCCAGGGGCAGCCCCAGCTGCTCTGGGCACCTGTGCCAGGGCCATCCTGTGCCAGGGCCACCCCACCCTCACAGGAAAGAATTTCTTCCTTATCTCAGTCTAAACCAACACTTGAACCTAATAACCAATCTGTAGAAAGCTCCAGCTGACTTTGGCAGCAACTCTTCCCTTCTCTGCCGTGCTCCAGAAGCTCATGGCTGAGGCAGGACCCCAGGTGCGTGCGGAGAAGCAGCTCAGGGACCAGTCTCTGGCTGAGCAGAGGAAGCACATCGAGAGCCTCCGGCGGCAGGAGGAGAGCGAGAGGCAGCAGAGGCAGGTGAGCTGGGGACAGGGGAGCTGGGGACAGGGAGCTGGGGGGACAGGGGAGCTGGGGACAGGTGAGCTGGGGGGACAGGGGAGCTGGGGGCAGGTGAGCTGGGGGGACAGGGAGCTGGGGACAGGTGAGCTGGGGGGACAGGGGAGCTGGGGCAGGTGAGCTGGGGGGACAGGGAGCTGGGGGACAGGGGAGCTGGGGGGACAGGTGAGCTGGGGGTGGGACAGGTGAGCTGGGGGGACAGGAGCTGGGGCAGATGAGCTGGGGGGACAGGGGAGCTGGGGGGACAGGGGAGCTGGGGGCAGGTGAGCTGGGGGGACAGGTGAGCTGGGGACAGGTGAGCTGGGGGGACAGGGGAGCTGGGGCAGGTGAGCTGGGGGACAGGGGAGCTGGGGACAGGGGAGCTGGGGGACAGGTGAGCTGGGGGGTGGGACAGGGGAGCTGGGGGGACAGGGGAGCTGGGGGGACAGGGGGAGCTGGGGGACAGGTGAGCTGGGGGTGGGACAGGTGAGCTGGGGACAGGTGAGCTGGGGGTGGGACAGGTGAGCTGGGGGGACAGGTGAGCTGGGAGGGACAGGTGAGCTGGGGGGGACAGGGGAGCTGGGGTGGACAGGGGGAGCTGGGGGTGGGACAGGTGAGCTGGGGACAGGTGAGCTGGGGGGGACAGGGGAGCTGGGGGTGGACAGGGGAGCTGGGGGGTGGGACAGGTGGGCTGGGGACAGGTGGGCTGGGGGACAGGTGAGCTGGGGGTGGAACAGGTGAGCTGGGGGGCAGGTGAGCTGGGGACAGGTGAGCTGGGGACAGGTGAGCTGGGAGGTGGGACAGGTGAGCTGGGGGCGTGTGACAGGCAGGGCTGGGGGGGTTGGACAGGTGAGGAGGGCGTGGGGCAGGAGCGGGGCTGGGGGGGTTGGACAGGTGAGGAGGCGTGGGGCAGGCAGGGCTGGGGGTTGGACAGGTGAGGAGGGCATGGGGCAGGCAGGGCTGGGGGGGTTGGACAGGTGAGGAGGGCATGGGGCAGGCAGGGCTGGGGGGTTGGACAGGTGAGGAAGGCAGGCAGGGCTGGGGGTTGGACAGGTGAGGAGAGGCGTGGGGCAGGCAGGGCTGGGGCAGGGACAGCCTGCAGTGCTGAGCCCCAGGCTGACACTGGCTGTCCTTGCAGCAAGCTGTGTCCATGCTCTCTGAAGAGCAGGAGCTGAGCTCCTCGGACGTGCTGATGGGTGAGTGCCGGGCAGGGGCAGGGGCAGGGGCAGGGCGGGGGATGTGGCACGGGCACTGCCACCCTGCCCTGCTCCCTGCCTGCCCCAGGCACTGACATGGAGGCTGCCAAGGCCCAGATGCAGCGCGAGGCCTTTGTGACCGACAAGATGGAGAGGGCAAAGGCTGCCCTGCAGTGCTCCCGCCTCTGGGTAATGGCAAACCCATCCCTGCTGGAGCCCGGGCTCCTGCGGCCTCTCTGCCCCCCGTTTCCCTGTGGAGGGGCCTGCTCCCCTGTCCCTGGAGCCCCCAGAGCCCCTGTTTGCTGCAGAGCTCCTGCTGCTGGAACCCCACCAGGCTCTGCTTCTAGCGGGAGCACCTTGGGCTGAGCCCCTGCGTGTGCCCTGCCAGGACATCCCCAGCAGCATCGAGGCCCAGAGGAGATCCCTGGGGAACCTGCAGCAGCACATCGACGAGTGCAAGGAGAGGAAGACGGAGCTGAAGAGGACACTGGAGGAGCTGGAGCTGCAGCAGGCTAAGCTGAAGTTTAACGAGCCTGTCAGCACCACCAGGTGCAGCTGGCCTCACACAAGTGTGCCACCCAGGCCCCCACCGCCCCTGGGGGGACGTGTTCCCACTGCAGCCACGCACTCCTCCTGCCCCGGGAGGGTTTCTGACTCCCAGCTTTCTGCTGGCAGAGCACCCAAACCTCCCCTGGGGTCCCTGGGCTCCCTCTCTCCCTGCCTGGCTTGGGAGGTGCTGCCCGCGCGGGGAGCGGGGCGGTGGCTGGGGCGGGGGAGCCTGGGGGGCTCCGGAGGGGCTCGGGGGTCCCTGCCTGCAGCCCTGAGCCGAGCGTGGCTGCCGCAGGGAAGCCTGGGGGGGCTCCGGAGGGCTCGGGGGTCCCTGCCTGCAGCCCTGAGCCGAGCGTGGCTGCCGCAGGAAGCCTGGGGGGCTCCGGAGGGGCTCGGGGTCCCTGCTGCAGCCCTGAGCCGAGCGTGGCTGCCGCAGGCTGCGGGAAGCCTGGGGGGCTCCGGAGGGGCTCGGGGGTCCCTGCCTGCAGCCCTGAGCCGAGCGTGGCTGCCGCAGGAAGCCTGGGGGGCTCCGGAGGGGCTCGGGGGTCCCTGCTGCAGCCCTGAGCCGAGCGCGGCTGCCGCAGGCTGCGGGAGGAGGAGCTGCGGCACCGCCTGCAGCAGCAGCGCGCCCGGCTGGAGCAGACGCGAGCCCAGGTGTCCAAGAACCAGAAGCGCCTGATCGAGTTTGAGAACATCATCGACAGCCTGTACCTCCAGCTGCAGGGCATCCTCGTCCCCGGCCAGGTACGGGGCTCGGGGAGCAGGCCAGGCAGTGCACCGTGCAGGAGCACCTGCACAGCCAGCTCTGCCAGCAGGGCCCGCTGGCCCCAGCATGGCTCTGTCTGCCCCAGCAGGACTCTGCTCCCGTGCTGGGGCTGGAGGAGAAGCTGCAGGAGTGTGAGAAGAAGCTGCAGTTCCTGAAGGAGAGGCTGGCAGCCCGGCCCGAGGACAGCGCTGACGAGCACAGCGAGGTACAGGGGGACACACGGGCCCTCACTGGTGCCCCTCCTCAGCAAGGCACAGGGAAAAGCCAGGAGCAGCTCAGCCCCAGGTGGCTGAGCCACGCACAGAGTACCTCCATGTGGCACCCAGCACCTAACCCAGGCTGTCTTTCACAGACTTTTGCCAAGGTCAGGACCCTTCTGGAGAAAAGAACTGCAGAAGAAACCCAAAACCTGAAGATTTCCTTCGAGGATGAAGAAGCTAGGGAAGATGGTAGGAGAGCACAGGGGGACATGTCCTGCAATGTCCCAGCCCCTGCCCCCGGGGATTTTTGGAAATTCTTGTCTCTCTCCCACTGGCTCACAAATTGCCTCCCGGTCTTGAGGCTGACCTTGGCTCTTTCCAAGGCTTTAGACAAGGGTGGTGGTTTCAGGCAAGGATGTGGGAGAGCAAAGGCAGGTGGTGGTGTGATGAACACTAAGCCACTGCAGGAACAAGGAGAGATGTTGTGGGGCAAGAGGGGACACCCTCATTTTCAAAATCACCTGATGGTGAAGAATAATCAGTGCTTGGTTCTTCCCATGGATGCTCCTGAAAGAGGCAAAGAGCTTTTGGCAGCTCACCACCTTTCTTCAGCAAAGCAGGAGCTGTGCCCACCTCACTGTATCTCCAGACCTTTACAGGAAGCCCCAGCAGCCCTGGAGAGGGGCATCACCAGGTCCCACAGGTCACCCTGGGCTGCTGGGGTGGAAAAGCCCACAAGGACTCTCCCGAATCCCACGAGGCAGACAAAATGTGCCAGCTCTCCCAGCGACATGGGCACAGCCTCCAGCCCCTCCCCAGCCCCTCCTCTCCACTCTCCCCTCCAGACACGCTGGATTTTGAGGACGAGGACCATGACTACATCCCCAGCCGGGAGGACATCAAGAAGCAGGGGCTGCATCTGATCAGGGTGAACACCAGACGTCGCAAGAAGAAGCACTAGTTTCTCCACGCGAGGTTTTGAGGACCCCTGGCCCCCCGTTGCACCCTTTTCCCAGCAGTCAATAAATCAGATCTTTTTCATTCCTCCCAGTTCCATGGTAAGGCTGGAACAGGTGGTCCTAGGTCATTTCTGCCACTCAGAACACGCTGGGCCCATCCTGAGGGGTTCTGAGCTGGAGGTGGGGCTGGGCTGGGTTAGGCACAGCCTCAGCCCCTGGAGCAGAGCTGGGGCTGGCCTGGCTTTCTCCCCTTTGGTGCTGCCGAGCCAACCCCTTCCCAGGACCTCTGATGCCCCAGGGGCTGTGGGGAAGGGCTGAGTCCTGCGGGGCCCCCAGGGCGGGGGTCCTCGTGTCTGTGCCTGGGAGCCGAAGGGCAGAACCTACCCGGGAAAGAGAGACCCAGCCCTGAGCTGCGCCCCCAGCCCGGCCCCCTCCCCTCCCTGCTGCTGCCCGCTCGGAGCCAGCCCAGGTGCGAGCCGTGGTGCAGGGCTCTGGCGGTCCGGAGTGTCCCCTGCGCCCCGGGACAGCGGGGCTGCTCTGCGGTGGGACCCGGCTCCTCCGGGGGCACAGCCCCGAGCCCGCCCGGCCCGTCTCCTCTCTGCGAATGGATGCTGCTGCTTGTCCAAGAGCCCCGGGGGGCTCTGCCTGCGCCCCGGGACAGCGGGGCTGCTCTGCGGTGGGACCCTGCTCCTCCGGGGGCACAGCCCCCAGCCCGCCCGGCCCGTCTCCTCTCTGCGAATGGATGGTGCTGCTTGTCCAAGAGCCCCGAGGGGCTCTGCCTGTGCTTCCGGGACAGGACGCCTCGTCCCCTCCCAGGGGCAGTGTCAGCGCCAGAGCAGCCTTTCCCTGCGCTCCTGCTCGCTCCGTGCCTGCGCTGCCACCCCAGTGACATCGCCGCCGAGAGGAGCGGCGGCTGCTGCTCCCGAGCCTCCCAGCCCTGCTCCTGGTGGGGCTGCTGGGATGGACATTGTCTTCTCAAAATACTGCACAACCTGAGGTTTCTCAGGGAAGCTCCAGAAATAACACCACGTGTCTTCCCAGAACCCACAGCCACGGGTGGGCCCTTCTGCAAGTAAAGCCCAGGCTGTAAATGCATATCCATCTGCTCATGTCGTGCTCCTGTGTGCCTACCACAGCCTCACCACCCTCCCAGGGAACAATTCCTTCCCAGCATCCCATCCAGCCCTGCCCTCTGGCAATGGGAGCCATTCCTGTTGTCTTGTCCCCCAATCCCTTGTCCAAAGTCCCTCTCCAGCTCTCCTGGAGCCCCTTTGGGCTCTGGAAAGTGCTCTGAGCTCTCCCTGGAGCCTTCTCTTCTCCAGGTGGGCACCCCCAGCTCCCCCAGCCTGAGAAATGTGTGAAGCCCTTGGTCTGGTCTTTCCACACTGGCTATGGGGAGTAGGGAAGTGGGAAAAAGTGTGGAAGAGCTGTAGCTGGCCAGAGGGTCCAGCCTGTGGCCCATTTTCTGGCTGGAAGGTAGTTCAGGGCTGTTTTAGCTGCCTTTACACAAGGGACAGAGAAGCAATGGGGTTTCACTTCTCTGAGCAACTCCTCCCCAGAGCAGGGGCTCCAAGGACTACCTGCTCCATCAGGAGCATCCACTGGATGTGTTCAGACACTGCATCCCAAACCCTCATCACAGCTGCCAGGAGAGGGGAAGGGCTGTCACCCCCAGCCAGCAGCTCCCAGGCACACAGACAGAGCTGGGTGCAATCAGAATGACTGCTCCTGGCTCCCCTGGATCTGAGAGAGAGACAGAGCTGGGTGCAATCAGAATGACTGCTCCTGGCTCCCCTGGATCCATCAGAGACAGAGCTGGGCACAATCAGAATGACTGCTCCTGGCTCCCCTGGATCCATCAGAGACAGAGCTGGGTGCAATCAGAATGACTGCTCCTGGCTCCCCTGGATCTGAGAGAGAGACAGAGCTGGGCACAATCAGAATGACTGCTCCTGGCTCCCCTGGATCTGAGAGACAGAGCTGGGTGCAATCAGAATGACTGCTCCTGGCTCCCCTGGATCTGAGAGAGACAGAGCTGGGTGCAATCAGAATGACTGCTCCTGGCTCCCCTGGATCCATCAGAGACAGAGCTGGGTGCAATCAGAATGACTGCTCCTGGCTCCCTGGATCCATCAGAGACAGAGCTGGGTGCAATCAGAATGACTGCTCCTGGCTCCCCTGGATCTGAGAGAGACAGAGCTGGGTGCAATCAGAATGACTGCTCCTGGCTCCCCTGGATCCATCAGAGACAGAGCTGGGTGCAATCAGAATGACTGCTCCTGGCTCCCTGGATCTGAGAGAGACAGAGCTGGGTGCAATCAGAATGACTGCTCCTGGCTCCCTGGATCCATCAGAGACAGAGCTGGGTGCAATCAGAATGACTGCTCCTGGCTCCCCTGGATCCATCAGAGACAGAGCTGGGTGCAATCAGAATGACTGCTCCTGGCTCCCCTGGATCTGAGAGAGAGACAGAGCTGGGTACAATCAGAATGACTGCTCCTGGCTCCCCTGGATCTGAGAGAGACAGAGCTGGGTGCAATCAGAATGACTGCTCCTGGCTCCCCTGGATCTGAGAGAGACAGAGCTGGGTGCAATCAGAATGACTGCTCCTGGCTCCCCTGGATCCATCAGAGACAGAGCTGGGTGCAATCAGAATGACTGCTCCTGGCTCCCCTGGATCCATCAGAGACAGAGCTGGGTGCAATCAGAATGACTGCTCCTGGCTCCCCTGGATCTGAGAGAGACAGAGCTGGGTGCAATCAGAATGACTGCTCCTGGCTCCCCTGGATCTGAGAGAGACAGAGCTGGGTGCAATCAGAATGACTGCTCCTGGCTCCCTGGATCCATCAGAGACAGAGCTGGGTGCAATCAGAATGACTGCTCCTGGCTCCCCTGGATCCATCGAGAGACAGAGCTGGGTGCAATCAGAATGACTGCTCCTGGCTCCTCTGGATCCATCAGAGACAGAGCTGGGTGCAATCAGAATGACTGCTCCTGGCTCCCCTGGATCCATCAGAGACAGAGCTGGGTGCAATCAGAATGACTGCTCCTGGCTCCCCTGGATCTGAGAGAGAGACAGAGCTGGGTGCAATCAGAATGACTGCTCCTGGCTCCCCTGGATCCATCAGAGACAGAGCTGGGTGCAATCAGAATGACTGCTCCTGGCTCCCCTGGATCTGAGAGAGACAGAGCTGGGAATGGATGTGACAAGTGGAGAAGAGGTATGAGAGAGAGGGTAAAGAATTGTGGGCAGTGCCTTGTTTTCTGGATTTTAAAAGATACAAAAAGGTGTGGCTGCATTTTCCCTTAGGGGAAAATATCATTAATTATACTAGGAACAAATGAATAAGTAGGGAAGAGAAGGGGAAATGGGAAAGGGAGACAATAGAAGTGATGCCACCATGAGATCTCATTAGGTGTCAGGCATGGGTGGCACAGCCTCTCCAAGGAAGGAATGAGAGATTTTCTTTTCTGCCCTGAGAAACCTTTATTCCCTTCCCCCCAGCTCAGCTGGAGCTCCAGCACGGATGCTGCAACCAGTGCCAGGACTGGTGAGAAACCAAAAATAGGACATTGGGGAATTGCATAAAAGCATTTGGCATGTGGAAATATCAATCTCTGCCTTGGGTAGACTGTGTTTGAGTGGGTTTGGGGCTTTTTATTTTTAAAGGTGTGATAAAAATCACATGGAATGGAGTGCAGGGAAGGGTGGGCACAGCTGGGGCTGTCACTGGAGTGTCAGTGCTGGGTTTTATCCTCTGGGAAAAGGGGAACCGGGTGAATCAGCCAGTCTGGGGCCAAAAGCAGAGGCTCTGTTGGCT